>RJVU01029436.1:4597203-4608366 GCA_003731715.1 Anabarilius grahami
CTAAACTAGATTCTCAAAACGTGCCCTCATGCTAGGGTGTTGTAAGGTTATTATGCAATTAATGGTTTGTTTTCACCACTCTGCTAACCCAGGCATTGTGAATACTCTAACCACTTAATGCAGGTAGCGAAATCCATATGTGCTGCTTTGACGTGTGGTGTGAAACAAGGTTTAGCAAGTACCACTTAAAAGACGATCCAAAAACACAGGTCAGCTTTATGATGTGCATTTCACATCACACTTAAAATAAATGTGCTATCACATCGCCATTTTCACATGCCGACAATAAAAATAGATCAGCTGCTTTCAGATAAATCTTCATAAGGTCTCAAAGCCCTGTGAGGCCAGCCATCACATGACAATATTTTTTCTCTGTTGTGCTCTAGGCCTTAATAAAATAAGACTTCTGTGGAGAAAAGATCATTCTCCATTCTCGTCTTGGATCTAGCGGTACATTCCACCTCTTTAACCTTCTATTCTGACCAACATATAACAGCAAATTCTTTACATTTAATAAATCAGCTTGCAATAAAAGCACTGAGATCAGTGCGTGACTCCCATGTCCAAAACAGTTTGATTACATGGACGAGGAGAAGCTGATCCCTGATAAGCACTCATTTCCTACCATGCTATATGACTCGCAGGTGTAGATGCTGTTTTGAATAGCGTGCTCTCGAGTGTCAATGTATTAAACTTCCCCATTTAACTCATCCCACATTGGTGAAGAATGATACTTCAAATCATCCGGCTTGTTGGGGAGAGGTGTGCTATTTCTAAGCGATCTGACTTATGATTTTTGCTTGGCAGACAATAAAACAGGCACAGACAAAAAAAAATTAAAAATCAACCTGCATTGAATGAGGAATCCTACTGACCAGAATATCATAGAGATGGAGGACACTTTTGACTTGGATTAGTAAGAAAAAACCTAGCAACCACACAGAACATCTTAGCAACTGCGTAAAAACGCCCTGGCAATCACCCTATAGTATTGTGCCAGTGACATCAAAACTACACTGAACCCCATTAACTTAACCTCTTGTTTAGTAAAGTGGATCTGAGAGCGTTTTGCAATTCATTAGGGGTCCAAGAACCGAAGATCGAAGGTTGTAGGGATGGTCAGAAATCCCACCCACTACTCAGCCGCAAACACACACATCTATCTGACTATGTGGCAATATAATAAGGCAAAGTTTTTGCAGATATGGCCAAAAAGTTATCAAAAGAATATTGATGTTTCAATGCTTTTAGAAGATATAAGCAAATTAATTGTTCTGGCATTGCACATTGTAAAAAAAATACCTATCTGCCAAATGCAGAGTTCAAACTTAACGAAATTTGCAGCCTGAGTTAGGTCAAATTCTGCCCAACAGTGGCACTATAACTGTAAAACGCTTGCAAGTCCATAGTTGTATGATCAATCAAATGGGAATGTGCAAATGCTAACATTTTCTTCAAATATCACTTGGTTAAACACAGCTTATATTAGCTTTCATCAGCTAATAATGTCAAATCTGAGTAGACGTTAAGAAATTTAGTATGAAGGTGTCTAGAGGTGACACTACAACACGTTTTTGCTAAAAATGGTTACAATAAAAATTTGACTTTCCCTGAAACCTAAATCAGTTGATCAAATCCATATTTATTTCCACAAGAAAATTTTTTGTCATTAAGTTTTTTTTTTGAAAAACCTACTTTTTCAAATTCATCATAGATGTTTGTCTGATTTCCATTAAAAAAAACACACTTTAAAGTCCCATATTATATTAGAAAATGTATAACATATAGAAAAATAATTGTATCATTGTATGGACTACATAAGCCTTTGATGCTCGGACCCTGATAATCGCTGCTTGCAGCTATATTTTATATTTATTGCTATTTCCCAATCAGAAGGTCTGTCACCTAGGTCCAGAATTAAAAAAAGAGGCTCACCTCAAAGTATCAAAGGTTTCAATGAGACAAGGCCTTGAGATTAATGTGAAAGCCCTATAGCAATAGATAGTATGAAGGGTATTCTGCTAAAAGGGAGTTTTTCCAGCCCTCACTCTGCAGGAAGTACGGGCATAAAGCTCATGATGTAACTCACCACAATCTAGCAGGGGAACTTCCCCAACATCTCACACGGGTTTGTGGGACATCTCAGCTATCATGCTGCTAGTTATTCCTGCTCCCTACACTTTGCCTAATTATCGCAGCTCAGGCTTATCAGGAGGATACTGACAGGATTGAACATTTCCTCCTGAAGACAACATTAGTCTAAAAGTGAAATGTCTTAGATGAATCACCCACATGAAGCAGCAAAGTGCCCATCACATGGTTTCCATTTTGGAGCAATTGTGATTGGGTTACAATGCATTATAATGAACTGCAGGAGCGATCATTTCTAATTTATGCGGGACAGAAGTCTGGAATCTTCTTCTTTTTTTTTTTGCAAGTGAAAAAATAGTGCATTATTTGGATTGTAAAGAAATGTATTTTTCATACTAAAATCAAAAGAAAAAAATAAAGACATTTTATTTTGCATAAAGAAAATGACTGTAAAGCAAAAAGCCTGAACCAAAAATCACTGTTAATGTGAATAAAAAATAAAGATATATTATTTTAATTGTAAAGTATCCATAGAGTCCATACATCACAGTATTTGTTGTACTGAATTTAATTTTGATTTTAAACTTTCCTTTTTAAAAAAATCATAAAAATAAATAAATATGATTTTTGAGAATTAATCTTTTTGTTCAGGAAAAAAATTGTCATGGCATTAATGTGATAATGGTCCTAAAAAACTGGCTTCATATTATTTATGTAAAATAGAATTTTATAGTTCTTTTCTTGATTTTAGGTGATTGTGACATTCAGATTCAGGTTTATTATAAGCAGATGAAAATTTTAATTTAATTATTTATAATAAATGCCAAATCACATTTCCATGCTCAAAACCCACAAATATTGGTTTGTTTTGAGCACAATAAGCACACCTTTATGAACTAAGGGCACTGGTTCTGCTGACAACCGGTCGGGCCAGTTTACAGCCCAAAGGACAACATTTCTCAAGTACACTTCGGACATTACTTCAACAAGGTCGATTATTAGGTTAGAGGGTAAGCTTAAAGGTCACGCTTGTTTGTTTTATTTCTGAATTATATAATTTATTATAAATTCTTTGGGCGTTTTCAGACCTGCAGATCATTTGTTTTGTTCCAAAACAGGGATTCAAATTGTTACAATGTTGTCTTCTTGGTTCGGTTCATTCCTAAAAGGACCAAAACTTGTTAATACAAGTCACGTGCGAGTTAACTGTTCTCTCACTGCTCATAGCGGTAATCCATCAGGATTGATAGACAACAGGTCCGCAGGTTTATTGTGGCTTTCTTTGTTGCTGCCGTTATATTACTTTATAATTCTGAGCAGGAATCAAGGCTTTGTACCCATTTCTTGTACCTATTTCAGAGAAGAGCAATTAGGCACCTTTTTAAAATGAAAAGGCACACTTCGTCTTTGCTCCAGGAGAATTTTCAGAGGCATTAGCAAAACAAACATTACTGCTTTTCACGCAACATACATAATTACCCATCATACATTGTGGTACAGTCTGGTTCTTTGGGTCAGATTGCTTTATCACCACAAGCAAACCACTCCAGAGTTTTCAAGCTGGCTGAGACCACCTCGGTCAGGCGATGTCACCATTTTTTTTTTTTTTTTGGGTGCGGTTCCAAGTGTGATTGCTGTGCTCATATAAAACTATAATGAACCAAACTAAGAGAGAAAATGTGTTAGGTTCCAAAACAAGTGCTCCAAATTAGACAGGTGTAAATACAACCTTATTTGGCCAAGATACACAAACAAAGGCCTCCACTGAAGCTCTGCTATCAGTGTTGGGGGGTAATGCATTACAAGAAACAAGAGTTAAGTAATCAGATTAAGTTTTTCAAGTAACTAATAAAGTAACGCATTACTTTTAAATTTACAACAAAATATCTGAGTTACCCCCCCCATTTATTGACTGACAGCTCTTCTGTCCCCATATTCATAGAAATCGTGAGTAAGGTGTTGTATGCGCTGTGTAAACATGATGCTTATTAATATGGTTCTAGACTAAATGTGAGCAGCCATTTACTCATCTCACTTGCACAAAACCAGACTCAATACTCCTCAAAATAAATAAAAACAGTAAAATGCAAACTCAGAATATTACACAAACCTGCAATATTTAAATGTTAAATTACACAAATATACTTCACGTATTTAATCTCACTTTATTAACAAATATCTTTGCTGCTGACCTTTGATGATCAAGCAAAATGACTTTAGATAAACATCACATTTGTGTTTCATTTTTTGTTTTTATTGCTGAAATAAGAGTTTTGAACTTTCTTCTCCACGTTCTTCTGCAATCCAGAATGGAAGCACAGCTGAAAGGTTTGTTTGAGCTGCGCCCTCTACTGTACAGGTGTGAATTTGCGTTTCCTTCAGCCTGAGGCATGTTCATTTCACTTTTGGTGAGAAAGGGCCTTTAATTTTGACAAAAATAGGACTTATTTTGTTCGTTATTATAAAAAAAACCAGTCCAGATGAGTCAAAGTAACATAATAGTTACTTTTTATGTAAAGTATTGTAACACAATTAGTTACTATTTAGGGAGTAACACAATATTGTAATGCATTACTTTTAAAATGAACTTTCTTCAAACGCTGTCTGCTATAGCACTTAAGCTTAAGTTTTGTGCCGCAATCAGTGTCGAAAGTAGAATTTTAGCAACTACCTTCCTTTTCCCCTCCTACTTCTGTTTTAAAGTGTGAAAATGTTCATGATTTTAGAGCTGCATATACCCATCTAACTGCATGTCAAACATTTACCAAGCACTTTTTCATATTCCCCCGGTTTCACAGACAAGGCTTTAGATATTCCTAGACTAAAATGCATGTTTGAGCTGTTTTAACTGAAAGCAACTTGTACCGACATATCTCAAAATATATATCAGTGCCATTGTTTTGTCTCAAGATGCACACCAGTAATGTTTTTTTCTAGTGTATGTTTATAAAAGGTACTTAAATATCCTAAATGAACTAAGACCTAATCCTGGCTTAGGCTCTGCCCTGTCCTGTTTAGAAACAATATTTGTAGGCTATATTCAATTTTTTTAAACAAAAACAAGCCCTCAAAGAAATTAGGTTTGTCTAGCTGTGCTCTGTTCCATTGCATCACAGTATCAGGACTCAGCGTTACCAGACGCCTCTGTTATAATTAAAGTGACACAAACTGAACCCCTCAGTTCCGCCTCCATCCAGGTGGACAACTCAAGCTTCCACATTTATTAAAAGCCAATGAGAGACACAGAGGCAAAGTGAAAAATGGGTGTTCGGTCTTTCAGAAGCAGATTGTAATCCCCACACTGGGGAGATGTGGGAGTTGTTTGATGGTGGAAATCCCCTGGGAGTGTGAAAATGCACAATTATCTAATGCTTTCGCTTCTGTAAAGCTGCAACTGTGCTTTATATTCATTACTAAGTGCATTACTAAGTATAGGCCTACTGTACTACAAAATTAAGTGATAGGATCACAACCAATGTGTGAACAATAACAAACACTAAAAAGGTGTGATATGTTATAATGGGAAACTGCCACTGTTCTTTGTGGACAATGTGACATGCTTTCGTGAGCCTAGACATTGAGGCACTTCAGCATTAACCAAACGAAACCATAACCAACTTGTGCAATGTGGAATAACTCTTTTGATTAAATCCTATTTTACAAGCAATTCCTGAACAAATAAACTGGTTCATTCAACTGGATTGAATCCATGCCTACGAATATGCCTACTTCCATACTATATTGCAGGTGTATGTGAGTTGAGCAGAATGTCTGAGTTCATAGTACTCATAAAACAATAGGTGAAAAGTACCCGGATGACCTACTACTTCTGGTGAGATTCTAAAGCGTGTATCCAATGAACACTTAACTATCCCACGGGAGAGGAGTTGTGAATGGCAGTGAAGCGACGCAACTGACACTGTTGGTCAAATGACAATGATAACATGGCGAATGTAGTACGAAATTGCCCCCAACATTTATTTCCATCGGAGGTGCATAATTTTTTGGTCAAGATCTTGTATCGACAATGCAAGAGGTGAGCACTCTGTAAAGTCTCCTCCAGCACATCCCAAAGACTTCCAATGAAATTAAGGTCAGGACTAAGAGGTGCCCATTCATGTGTGAAAATGATACTTCATGCTCCCTCACAACCATTGTTTCACAATTTTAACCATGGTGAATCTTGACATTGTCATCCTGGAATATGGCCATGATGTGTCTTCCTACATGGTTGTTTAAAAAATGAAAAGCTACACACTCCATCTTTAAGGGTTAAAAGAACCGCTGCCAAACATATAACATGCTAGAAACACCGTAATAATGATCCATTCATAGATTCTTAAGTATTTGCCTATTAAAATCCAAACAGCAACTTTTTTTGGGCTAGTAACTCACACATTCATTCAATCCCATAATGCACCGAATTCAGAAGATGGTGTTAACCGCACTTATGTCGCACTTAGTGTGGGAATTTTGCTCACTCATTTAGTGCACTATATTAGTGGAGTAATGTAGGGAATAGTGAATATTGTTATATAGGTATAGCCAGGGGCGAATTACTTGATACAAACAACCTAAATCTTTCTATTCATCTATTCGAGAATTGGTGATTGAGAATTTGACTGTTGTTCTGATGTTACAGAAATATAACAAATAAAACGTACTGAAAATATGTTTATGACAATTTTGGTTTGAGTGAATAAAACATGCAAAAACAACACCCGAGAGATGTAATCAAATTTTACAGTTTTGCTTATTGTAAATGCACATTATACGAATGTATTACTTCAATAATAAAACTGTAATAAAGCAACACTGTAGGCTATGTGTCTACATGCTTTTAAAGCGTGAAATATGTCAGGGAACGAGTCCGCGTGACGAACAGAATCGCTGAATAGGTTTTTAAAACGGACTTTTCAAAAGAACCGATTCGGGAAAATGAGTCACTAGAGAGGACAAGCAAAGCAACAATAAGTGCATAAAATATAATCTGAGCAGCACTCAATCCCCCGCCCACAGTTTTGCCCACGCACCCGAGTGTAAACAATGACAATGTACAACGCCACACATATAGAACGCGCAAATTAAACCATAAATAAAACGCTAGAGCTGTTTATGATGAAAACGCGCGACTGTGTACAATGGAAGCTGTTTGTCGACGCGCTGGCTGTGCAAAAGTGGCTAAACATAATATCGCGATATAAAGATTAACAACGCGTTATTCCTTTAAAATCCTCTCATAAAAACCACTTGAGAGCGTCGGTGGATGAAAGCAGGAGCGCTTAGAGCGCCAGGAAACACTGTTTTCAGACAGATTCGCTTCAGAAACGCCCCTTCATTGCTTTAAAATGGCAGCAGCACATGAGGAGCTCTTATTTCCTTAATTCTTACCACTTCATGAATCAATTTACCTCGACTTCATGTAGTGTATATAGAGTAGCAAGGGTTGAAAGCAAACGAGGAATGACTGTATAACAAAACCTACAAGCAAAACGCCATTTAATTCTAAACAAGCTCACTTCCTTGTATCTAACTTTGATCATGGTATATTCACAATGCTATACGCCCATATTTTGCATCTCAACAACATCAACCGATTATCAATGTTAACCCATAAGCGACAAGTGCATCATGATTTTAATTAAAAAAAAAATTTAAAAAGCGAAAGTAAAAGACTGACACTTAATATTTACACTGCCTTTGCATTTCAAAAGAAAACAAGCACCCTAAGGTTAAATCTCCAGCAGTTTACACGTTTTCTCCCTCCCCCACTTTTCTTCCCATGCCATTTCTGACGTGCCGTTATTATCATTACATACAATAAAGCAAACACTTCAATACATGAACAATTCAACAAGCGCGTAATAGAAAAATAAGACACTGTAAACTCACATACCCATCCATCGCACAGAGCAAAACAGAGGCGAGGTGAAATAACAATGCAAGCACAGGAAAATGAAGAAACGGGTGCTGCTGTTACTACAGTTCGACTCCCCAACACAAATTCACTCTCTCAAGCACAAAGGCACGCACACACTTCCTGCTCCTGACGTGAACACACACACACACACACACACATACATACATGTACAGACGCTTCTCTGTACAAAATGGCCTCCCCCTTTCAGCAGACACACCTTTGAAGAACCTCGTAATATAATTGTTGTTGTTGGACGTTTTGTTGAAAGCACCAACATAGAGTTCGTTATTGCGCGCGACAACAAGTTCCGTGCGTTCACTATATTCAAGCGCAGCGCGTGGTTTGGGGTAATTTGATGATGTATCAGCAGATCCTGGGATATAATTATTCATTAAAGCAGGGGGTTAACAGATATATATAATCATGTTTTAAGATCCATTTATACATTAAAAAGATGTTAGAAATGTTTAAAATATTACATGGAAAATATTTACGTTTTCCACCCACCGTTAGTGTACTGTAACATGTAAAAACCTTAATAGAAACATAAAATATAACTGTCATTAATCTAATGATTACAGACCAGTCTTTAGAAAACAGAATAAAATGATAATGTCTGTAAATTTAATTATATCCATTTAATTATTTATTTATAATTAAATATTATAATAATTTGGTTTTTAATTTCATTTATTTGCATATTTAATTTTTTTTTTTTTTTATTTTCTCAGACCCCCTAGCACCCACTTTAGGCCCCCTGGGGGTTCAGGGCCCCAGTTTGAAAACCCCTGAATTAAGGTAATGGAGTTGATACATTCATTCTGCTCTCCGTCTGCAAGTGTCTTCCTAAAATGAACTCCTTATCAACCATACGAAGCATTCTTGTCGTTAATGTCACCCAATTAAGCGGTTGTTTTTAAATAATGACTATTTTCATAGGCATAACACATCAAGACAGCAGTGAAGATCTTATCCTCTCAGTACCTGAAGCATGTAAGAACTTGTTACACTTGTTGGACCGGCTGAACTGCAGTCTTGTGCTCACATGAAACGTGTGTGTGTCACAAAAAGTACTGTGTAATCGCACATTCATAGCCTACATGTAAACTATTCCAGTGCACTGAGAATCTGAATCAGCTGCCTGAAATTGTAATACAGACCGTATAGTTAACACCAGGAATTTTTAAATTGGGGTCCCCGGGGACCGCTAGGGTGTGTGTGGAAAACATAAGAGAAAAAGAACATGTAAAACCTAAATACGCAATAAAAATACGTTTAAATTAACTCAATTTGATTCAAATATTATATTATTCACATATTAAATTGATTTAACTAAATAAATAAAATGTTATTTAAATAAATACAATGTATTTAAATATATACAGCCATAAATAAATTGATTAAAATAAGTATCACAGTATATTAATGGGGTGTTTATACATGAAATCATATAGCTGCCTTTTAAATTTTAGGATGGGGGGTCCCTCGCACGAGGATAATCATATTTGGGGGTCTGTGACCTATAATAGACTGAAAACCCCTGGTTTATATATTTATATATCTATATTGTTTATACTGCCTTATGTGCTTGACTGAGAGACGGTGGAGGTCATCGTGAGGTGTTTACATTACGATCTTGAAACAATTGCACGTTGTCACTGTATCATTGTTGCCAAAACAAGGAGTATTTTTTAATGATTAATCACGATAGATGACACACACGATACAGGGGTTGAGGCAATCCAGTGGAATGAACAAAAAAATGCACAAGAAAACAAAAATACAAAACCAGGTAAATAATTTAATTAAGTAGGCCTCTTATGTAGCCTACACATATTATTGCAACAACGTCTATTCGGATGACGTTTAAACGTCCGTGGTCTCTCCAACACACTAGAGGGCGCTACAGAATAAGCTGGCAATGTAATACAGAGAACGAGAAAGAGCTCTCTGGGTGTAATTTGGGTGTAATGGGTGGAGCTAGAAGGTCCAACCACACCCTAGCCCTACCCATAACTCTACCCCTACACCCATTAGATCCACAAAGGTGGAGCTGGACTAGGTCAAGCCCATCGCGTCCAGAGGGGTGGAGCTGGACATCATTTGGACACCACTTGGGTCTCTGCGTACTTTGCACAGAGTTTGCAGAAATAGAACGTATATTATTATTATTAAATTATTATTATTATTATCATTTATAAATATTAACTATTACATCATTGTTATTTTTAATTTTCATATACATAAAACGAAATGGTATTTTTCATTTTTCATGACCTAAATAAAACGTAATTATAATAGAAATTATTCCTCCAAACTCTGATGCATATTAGAAACACCTTTATTATAATCTTAACTGAAGTTCATATTTAAATATGTAAACAAAATAGGCAGAATATTAACGCGTCGCTACAAGAGACTCTTTGACTAATCGTCTGCATCAAGAAAGTATTTGTTTCATTATTTATGTGACTTAGTCATTTTTAATATTCTTTCTTTTTCATTCTTTTATGTTTGCTGATTATTTCAACTTTTATGGCATAATTTGCATGTTCCTTTAAAAACAGTAGCGCGTTTATGACTCTACCGGAAGTGGAGTGAATTATGTCGCAGTGGAGTCTGTAACTAGAGTAAAGGGCAAGTTCACAGTCTTCTTTTTCATTTAGAGGTCTTTGGTTTATTATTACACACACATAACTCTGTTCCCAGTTCAGACATCATACACGAGTCAGAATGCTGCAGAACACTGGGTGAGTTTCACTCTCATTCTTGCTAAAGCCGTGTGTTGTTGCACAATTCAAATACATCAAGTTGTTGTTGACTAGTACCGGTATTACAATATTTCTTTTATACGTATCGAATCGAGTTTGCGGTGTTGTTGTGAATGACATAAGAGGGCTGGACTGTTTTGTTGAAACTTTGCAGCCAGAATACACAGCCAATTTCACTGCAATATGTTGAAATTGATTTGGCATTTCATCAGTTTTTAGAAACTGTTTCTCGTTACATATTTATAGTGTTTTTCTAAACTTGAATAATTTGACCTTTACCCTACTATCCTATGCGCAGGAATCAAGGAATGCCAACGCAAATACTGATTCGTGATACAAAACGGACTACAAGAATGCCAAACTTGTGATATACAAAAGTGG
>RJVU01029436.1:4608467-4626414 GCA_003731715.1 Anabarilius grahami
ATTTATTAAAAACCACAGTGGAGCTATACTATTTTTGGCAGCCATTACAGAAACATTTTTACAAAAAAAATCTTCTGATTTAACCTTGAGATTTGAAGTATTAGATAGCTTAGATATTTGCAACACTATCTACAATAACACTAATAATTCTTAATATCTGATAGAAATGCAAAATCAATCGGTACTTATTAATAGAATAACGAGACACAAACCTTTACATTCAATCGTGTTTGGTCCCCATTTGTTTTTTTTGGATCACAGTGCATACACATACAAACTTTTAGTCCAAAAGCGCGCACATTTGTAGAAATACACGTTTACCTCAGATTTCATTAGATAGACTATAATCTGGGCCGTACGCAGGGTTTCATAATTCCCGAGGTCAGAAAATGTTGTTTGGTAGGGGTGTTCGGGGGCATGGTCCCCTAGAAAATTTAGATTTCCTTGGTGTACATATGTGCATTTTTAAGACGTTTTAAGGCCAACAAATTGGATAACAATAGCTTTAAAACCATGTCAACAAATACATACATGCATGCAGTTTTGAGGCAGCTTTTATCGCATGTTTGGTAATTTCATGACTTAACTTACAACAGAACGACGGCCATTACTCGTAGTTTCTTTTGCGCTTCTTTAAAGCTATAATAAAGTAATTATGCAGCGCGCGCCGGCGCATTTGCGCATGCAATTCTTGAGTGATTGGACAGTCATGTTCATTTTTCTGAGTTTTACCGACATAGCCTGACAACATCTCATCTGACCGCAGTTCGCTGTTGTTCAACTGAAGCGCCCTCGTCGTCACCTGCACCTTTTCCGCGCTCGTTTGACTTGCGCCTGGCGCTAATGCGACGCCGGGAATGCGCGTCTGAAAAGTGTCCCGTTTGTTGTGGTCGTAAAGAGACAGATCTATATAAACGCAGCGTTTACTTGGCGATGTTTTAAAGAAAGATTTTTATTTTTGGTATTTGATATGCTTTTGTTGGTGGTTTGTGGAGTAGGCCTAGCATCACCTGGGGGGGATATTTTTTTTTTATCCCCACCGGAGATAAAAAATAATTCAGCAGAGGCAGGGATACATAGACCAGAAGGGGTGAAATCCCCCCCCCCCATCCAACCCTTCAAATCGCACCCTGTGTGTGTATATATATATATGTATATACATGTTTGTATATATCGACAGATATATCTCTGATTAGTTATGTTTTGCTTATATATTACTGTTTGCATAGTGCATTGATTATGATATGATCAGATTATTATATGATTATGCATTTATTTTAGGAAGCTGGCTGGATGTACGGTCTTCATTACCGGAGCGAGTCGAGGTATTGGCAAGGCCATTGCTCTCAAAGCTGCGAGGGATGGTGCCAATGTGGTCATCGCTGCCAAAACCTCTGATCCGCACCCCAAACTGCCGGGCACCATCTACACAGCTGCAGCAGAGAGTGAGCACAGCACTCCGTTACTCTTACATACATTTAGGGTACGTTTACATGACAGCGTTGTGCTAAAAACGTAAAAGTTTTTCCTTTGTGTTTTTGAAAAGATTCGCGTACAGATGACAACATTGTCAAAACGATTCCCGTTCACACAGATCCACGAATACGAATAAAAACGTATTTATGCTGCCAGGCCAGTAGTTGGCGATGTCACTTTGTCAAGAAACACTACATGCATATAGACTGAAGATGTAATAGAGTACCTCAGAGATTACGTGTTTTTGTAGGCAAAACCCAGAAGAGAGTTAGCATTTTAGGACTTCCGGTTCCATCGCCCTAAAGTCTATGGGTTTTTGCTAAATCGCCTGAAATAAGGTCTTTGTGGTTAACAAAGCCTCTAAATATTTTCACGTTTTGATCTATGACATAAAACACACCACTTATAACCCGCTTGTGATTTTTTTTAAACCTTTATTGTGTCTTAAAAATGGCAGTTGCTAAAAGGGACTACTTCCTTTGGCGGGGACTTTAGACGTCATCATGACAAACAGGACATTTGGACAGCCTTTCTCATGAAAAAGTGGATAGTATTCATACAGAGCGCAAATCATAATCAGCGAGCATGTTTTTAAATAAAGTTGTTTTTTAAATAAAGTTTGAGGAAGCTTGGTGGTGGTGACGTTGATCCGCGACCATGCTGTGCTGTAGTCCGTTTATAGCCTACTGTTAGCTTTTTATATCTGACGACTTTATTTAGGCTTCAAAATGTATAAATGTTGTGATTATCTTGATAGACAAAACGTGTAAGTGTCATAACCCTTTGTTAAACACAGAGCTTATTTTTTGCGATTTTCCAAAAGTCTATGGGAAAAATGCATAGGCTTTCGATCGAGGGAACCCGTGCGCCGCTAACTTCCGGGTTGGCCTACAAAAACACGTCATCTCTGAGGTACTCTATATGCACCGTTTTCACAAATTCTTGTTTCTGTATTTTACACAGAGATGATAACGGTATCGTTTTCAAAAAGTTGCACTTTGAAACCAGTTTACATTTTCAGGCCCCCAAAACGCCATTGTCGTGTAAATTAACGACCAAAACGCATTTCAAAATCTCCATTTTTAGTTGAAAACCGTGTCATGTAAATGCCTCTTAGAGATGAATACTACAGAATGTAAGTTTGACTAGGTTTTTTTATCCATAACTTGTGTATTTAACTTTTCAACACAGCTCTGAGATTTAGTTTTTTAAAATAGTGTTTCATAGCCGAACTGGGCCACCAGCAGTGGTTTCAGCAGTGAGCGCCCACTCCCATGAAGCATTGTGAATGATGTGATCATTGTATTTTTTGTTGTTCATATAGATATGTTCATATTTGGATATAGGCTGTTGTGGCATTCATTGGAGTAATGATTGATTGGTTTTAACAGGCCTCATGTGTGCCAAGAAAATATTCCAGGCATCATCACACCACTGCCACAAGCCTGGACTGTTGTCACAAGGCCATGGATTCATGCTGCTGATTGGGGCTTTGATTAATGGGCCTTTGGCTGCTTAGCTGTTGGTTCTACCAACCAAACATCACTTGAATGCCACAGCCTATTAATGATTTGTTGTTGACCATGTGCATCACCTCATGGACAAAAACATACTGTGCCCATCATCTGAATTCTTCCAGCATGATCATGCACCATGTCACAAAGCACAGGTCATCTCTCAAACTGGTTTCATGAGAGTGAGTTAACATAGTTCCTATAGAACACTTTTCACAGCATAAATAACTGCAGAACGTACAGTACCGTTCAAAGGGTTGGGGTCAGTGTGATTATTTAACGTTTTTGAAAGAAGTCTCTTATGCTTAACAAGGCTGCATTTATTTGATCAAAAAATACAGTAAAAACAGTAATGTTGTGAAATATTAGTACAATTTAAAATAACAGTTTTCTATTTGAATATATTTTAAAATGTAATTTACTCCTGTGATGGTAAAGCAGAATTTTCAGCATCATTACTCCAGTCTTCAGTGTCACATGATCTTTCAGAAATCAATTCTAATATGCTGATTTGATTCTCCAGAAACATTTATTATTATTATTATGTTCCAATGTTGAAAATAGTTGTGCTGTTTAAATTTTCTGTAGAAACCGTAATACATTTTTGTCAGGAGTCTTTGACGAAAGTTCAAAAGAACAGAATTTATTTGAAATAGAAACCTTTTGTAACATTATGAATATCCTGCCAGATAGGACACTCAAGACTCACACATACATTTTTACTATCAGGAGAAAATTCCCCAGTGTTCATCTTGTCAGAATATACTGTCCATTGAACATATTTTGCTGGACTGTAATACATCTACCCCTTTGAGGAACTTTTACTTTTGAAAAGGTTTTTGGCATGTCTATATTTGGCATGTTTCATGTCAGTTTTCCTAGGCCGGACATAATTTATGGCCACTACTGTATACGTTATACAGTAAAATAAGCACACGCATATATATGACATATGTATAATATATTGTTTTATATTTTTATCAATGCTAAAAATAGTAGTTTAATTAATAAATAGCAATTAATAGTATTGTACAGTTTTACCATTCATCCACCAACAATTTACCCATGCACATCATTATTTTTATTAACTCATAATCTTTAATCAAAAATGTTATTTCATTCCCCCTTAAAAGAGGGTAAATACATAGTGACAAAAACTGGAATAAAGTACTATGTTTTATGTGATAAGACCATGACCAGATAATGTCTGTGTGATAGTTGAAGCTGCAGGAGGGAAAGCACTGCCATGTATCGTAGACGTCCGTGATGAGAAGCAGATCAATGAAGCCGTGCAACAAGCCGTGGAGAAATTTGGAGGTGAGTTACATCATCTGAAATGTCTATTCTTCTTAGACGGTGCACGTTTTTAGCCCTCACGAATGTTTTAATTTGTTTTTCATTTCCCATGGTTCTGATGACAGGGATTGACATATTGGTCAACAATGCCAGTGCCATCAATCTAACAGGAACTCTGGAGACTCCAATGAAGAAAGTCGACCTTATGCTGGGCATCAATCTCAGGGGAACGTACCTGACGTGAGTAGAAGCATGACGTTTTGAGATTCACAGCTTTGAGATAACAGCATAACTTGTTTTGAACAATCAATATTCTGTTTTCATTACAGGTCTAAATTGTGTGTTCCACATCTTCTGAAGAGCAAAAACCCTCACATACTTAACCTCAGCCCACCTCTCAACCTCAATCCCATCTGGTTCAAAAACCACACAGGTGAGCGGAAGAGCCTTCTCACATTCTGTGCTCAAGGACTTCAAATTTAAACTACCACTGAACATTTACATGACAGTGGTGACAAATAATGCCACTGATCTTGTTTTCCGTTATGTCTGTGCAGCGTATACCATGGCAAAGTATGGCATGTCCATGTGTGTACTTGGAATGGCCGAAGAGTTCAGGGGATCTATTGCCGTTAATGCCTTATGGCCCAAGACAGGTAATGGGTTTCATTCTTCAGTCATTAAATAATTAAATTAGGAGATCATTAATGCATGAGTAGATATGCTGGCTCTGTCTTTTTTAATGTGCATCTACTGAACCCCTACAATGGAAAGTCGTAGTTGAATAGTAAGGATGGTTCACCCAAAAATGAAAATTCTGTCATTTACTCATGCTCATGTTTTTCCAAATCCAAATGACTTTCAGTCATCTTCAAAACACAAATGAAGATATTTTTAATGAAAGCAGAGTGATTTTTGTACCTCTATTGAAAGTCCATGCAACCAAAACTTTGACTCTTTAAAAAGGTCCTAAAGAATTTGCTGCGTCCCAATTCGCCTACTTACATTATGCCCTAAAAGTATGGACTGTACATACTTTTGAGTGTGTAGCAGAATAGTAGGCAAGCTTTGGGACATACTACTTTGTCATAATTGCGTCTTTAACGGACAGCTCTGTCGCTTAGTTACATGCATCCTGTCACAGTTTAAACTCCCTTGTTAATCATCTTGTCAATTAAAATCCTCATCCAATGTGCAATGGGTTGTGGGCAAAATTAGCCGTTAAGAGTGTGCACAGTTCTGCACTTCGGATTCTAACCGGAAAAAGTAGACCATCTGGGTATCTTTGGAATACTTATTTCAACGTGCTACGATTTGGGACACATTAATTCTAATTTTGAATACTATTTAAGATAAATAGTATGTGAATTTAGACACAGCAATTGTAATAGTAATCCAGTTGCTTTATATAGTAAACAGATTTAATCGAGGCTTATTCACATACAAACATTGATCAACACATACAGAATTCATCAAATATGGTCAGCAGAATATAATATGCTTTCAAATATGCTTGATTGACATGTAGTTTGCCTCGCATGTCGCACAAGCATGTTTGAACTTCCTAAAAACCATTAAGAGGTTTTCTTGCATGGTCAAACAGTCATATGGACCACTTTTATGATACTTCATTATGTTTTTGTGCCTTTTTTTAAATGAAACCTCCACTAACCACTCGTCACTTGTTAAAAATATTTTTTCACATTTCACTGCTCTTTCATGTTGACTTGTATTAACAGGGCCTAATTGATATGATACTATAAATGTCTGCAATTACTTTTAAAAAATTTGAATTTTTAAAATATCCATTTACATGATATTTGTAAAACCTTTTATGACCCATGGTTTGTTTTGCTTCTGAGCTAAATCCACATGACAGTGTTTCAGCAATGGTGAAATGTGTCTTTTTATAGATATGAGAGTATTTGTGGTGTTTTATGCAAAGGAGCAATAGGAAACAGATGTAGAATAGATAGAACAGAATAGATCTATTTCTTTTTTTTTAAACAAACAAAAGAATATATGTTCCATGAAATCAGCCATGAAAATGGTGCACACGCACCATTGTTTCAAAGTCGCATGCTAAACCTTTTATTGATATTCAATATGTATTGTGAATTGTAATTGAATATTAGTCAATGATAACTGAATTACTCTTTATGCATCATCAACCTTCAGCCATCCAGACGGCTGCCATGGACATGTTGGGTGGTTCTAAGATCGGTAAACAGTGCAGGAAGGTGGAGATCATGGCTGATGCAGCCTACGCCATCTTGAAAAAACCCTCCAGCTTCACAGGACAGTTTGTTATCGATGAGGACATTCTCAAAAAGGAGGGCATAAAGGACTTTGATATATATGCTGTTGAGCCAGGTTGGTAAATGTTAAAATGGTAAAGTAATTTTTTCTATTCCATCATTATGAATATGTGTAATTTTTGTTTGTACAAAAGTTCTTTTAAAGGCCTTTCTAGAATATTTTAGACCTTGTATACAATAACATGACAGTTATGGCATATTACAGGAAACTTTGAATGTCGACATGGCACATAAAATATATCTCTTTTCTTTTCTTTTTTTTTTCTTTAGGTCATCCATTGCTTCCTGACTTTTTCTTGGATCAAGAGCCAGAGGCTCTAGCTAAGCAAATGGAGGAGCATGGTGAGTTATGAGGCATAACCAACACATTTCATCCGTTTTTGTTCTACTTCGTGATTGACTTCCATTCTCAAGCATACTTCAGCAGACTACTCAGTTAGTGCCGATATTTGAACTCTCTCTTCAGGTGCCACTCCAGTTTTCAATAGTGGAAAAGCAGATTCCGTCACCATGGGACCTATTTCTGACATGTTCAACATAATCAGAGGAATTCTCAGTCCAGATATAGTGAAAACCACACAAGGAGTGTACAGATTTGATTTATCAGGTAGTTATGATATCACATTTAAACCATTTGAGTTCCTTTGAAGTTTTTTTTATAATTTGGAATTTTGACACAAAAAGTCAAAATTAGATACTAAATTTGAGTCAAAATTATGAGATGTTGTCATAATTAAGAGATGAAATGTCAAAATCATTGCTGACTTAGAAGTTGCTTCAGAAGGCCTTTATTAACCCCCTGGAGCCATATGGATTATATGGATGGATGCAAATTTTGGGGGGGCTTCAAAACATGCCCCCTGTTCACTACCATTATAAAGCTTGGTAGAGCCAGGATATTTTTTAAATATATCTCTGATTGTGTTCGTCTGAAAGAAGATAATATACAGTCATATACACCTAGGCTTGAGGGTGAGTAAATCATGGGCTAATTTTCATTTTTGGGTGAAGTATCCCTTTAATAAAGCTTTTTAATGTTTTTTGATACACTTAAGACTTTTTCACTACTTTCCAGATTTACCCTAATAAGACAACTTCAGTTTTAATGCACACTAAAAAAAGTCAAAGGTCAGATGTAGAAAACGGGAAATTCGAGCATGCTGCCGTTCATCTTTGCATCATTACGTCACGTCTGTTTACATAAAGAATGAGACCCAGCTAGTAGGCTATATCATGTGAGGAAGCTGTAGGTGACGGACAGTGGCGTAACTTTATTTAAAAAGGTGGGTGGGACAGGAATGTGTATGTGGGGGAGGGGGGGGTATTGTGTTAGTACAATAATAATATGATATTAAAATTAATATGATAGTTTCATTAGCTAATAAATACGTGGATCCACTTTTGATAAT
This sequence comes from Anabarilius grahami, assembly GCA_003731715.1. Classification (NCBI taxonomy): domain Eukaryota; kingdom Metazoa; phylum Chordata; class Actinopteri; order Cypriniformes; family Xenocyprididae; genus Anabarilius; species Anabarilius grahami. The sequence continues at coordinate 4,616,481 of RJVU01029436.1, forward strand.
AGATTGTCCTGATGGACTAGTGGTAGCATTTTCGTTTAGCGGAAATGCTAAACGAGGTTCAGGGTNNTTTTTTTTTTTTTTTTTTTTTTTTTTTTTTTTCATTAAAACCAAAGATGTTCATCAGTGATTGTATATCAAGAGCAGGGACACGTTTATGCGTATTTTGTTTTGTGATTTCAAAGGAACGAATAGAGAGTCTCTGCAACAGTTAAGCGATAGATTGAAGCGCTCGTCCGTGTGAGGACTGCGCAGTGTGCACGAGCGCCAAGAGAACACTGTTGCGCCTCTGATAACAGCGACAACGAGCACTCAACATGATTTCAAAAACAACACATCCCAGTGCCAGATCGCCTATTATTTAACACAAATTGATAACCAACTAGAGGTGTTTCTTTTGTATTAGATATCCATGCCGCGAGATGTTTCAAAAAGTGGTGGGGACATGTCCCACCCGCAAATTACGCTATGGTGACGGATCATTAACAGTCTTTTCTCACAGCAGCTGGAATACTTTAATTTACATTTTGATGGCGGATTGACTACTGTGATTCCGAAGTACCTGTACAGTATCCACTGGTGCGGTGACTGACAGCCACACATTCTCCTCAAAACATTAGATTAATTCGCGCTGAAGAGCCGTGCTGATGCACAACCCACGTAAAGATGATAATTCTGCAAATAACTGCAATTGCAGGTTTCGAACAGAGATGGCGACAAAGAGGCAAAACTTATGGACTGCAGCTTTAAATATATGTAAAATATAAAGTCGTTTTTTTTTTTTTTTTCATAATTAGTCCCATAGAGGGTCATAAATACGACTTGTTTTGGTTTTTACTTCTTTTTTTTTAAATTATGATTTACCCAATCATGATTTTTTTTTTCCCCCTATGTGCTGGAAATGGGCTTCCATAAAAGTGATATGTAGCCGCAGATATACACTAAAATGTACAGTATTTCAGTTCTTCTCTGGAAAATGGAACACAAATATTGAAAATATCATCTTAGACTCACAGGTGTATATAAATGTTGTCCAATCAAAGCTTGATTCATGGCTGTGATGTTAACTAAAGGCTACTGGCTATTGAAAAAGAGTCAAGCCGCATATGTCCCGCCCCAACTACCTGTTTTAATTGGAAATACATCAACTGCACTCGTGAATTCATTTCATGGGGCCTTTAACGTTACATCTGTGCTGTATTAACAAAGTTTACTGGCTGGATTGGCAGGCGAGCATGCTGGAGTCTGGTACGTTGATCTGAAGAATGATGCAGGAAGTGCCGGCAGTGGGGAACCACCTGTCAAAGCTGACGTCGTCATGACGTTGGACAGTGAAGACTTTGTCAAGATGTTCGGAGGTATAAAATGTGTTTGTGCACTTCACACACTACTGACATAACTGGATCATAGAGGGTGTTTTGAATCTGAATAAAGATTCAAATTAATAAATCAAAGCACTGATGAAAACAATGTTCTTTATCAATAGGGAAATTAAAACCGACCATGGCCTTCATGTCTGGAAAACTGAAGATTAAGGGTGACATGGGCCTTGCCATCAAATTGGAGAAGCTGATGGCCATGATGAAGTCTAAGCTGTGATATGATCACTCAATCTGCTGCCTTACATGATGTACATGATCTCTTTTCTATATCACTGTTTTCATTAAACCATTTGTTCAGCTGATACTAACTTTAATAAATGTAATAAATTGTTATTGAATCATCATTTCAAAAAGCAGAATTAAAAAACTCTTACAAAAATGACTACGATAGCCATTTCTACCAACATACCATAATAACTATAGGTACAGTAAACCATAATTAACCAATCAACCAAATTAATATAGGCGCTCATGAAAACTGTAAGAATCTTTGAGAATCTGTTTGTCATTTCAGTGGTTTTACTATTGTAATTATAGTATTCTTTGAGGGATGGAGGTTTAACTCTCTAACATTGACACTGATTGTGTATTTTGATTTATCCTTCTTGAAAGTGGTTTTAGGAAGCCACTGGTTATAAAACCATGGGTTTTAAGCATAACTACAGTATAATTACAGTACGTATTATTTGATGTTTTTGACTTTGGCTTCCTGCCTTCACAGGAAGACTAAAATGTGTGTCAGAACAGGCCTATGATTCTCTAACATTGTATGATCCTATGTAGTCAAATGTATTTTTGCTTCAAATTTGTCTCAAACTATGTATGCTGCTTTTTTTTTTTCGTTAAACATCTTTGGAATGAATACAAAAAAAAGTATTTAATTGCTTTAAACGTATTTTGCTGCAGGGTCTTCGTGCACATCAACTGTTTAAACGTCAGGTTAACGTTCAGACATCAACTTTTTCGCCACGAGTATAGCCTGTTATTGTAAATACGAATGCATACTTTTGACGAAAATATTTCGTGATGTAATTTTCGATCGTGTAATGAATTAAACAAATTTCATACATGCACACTGCCATATCATATATCTGGGACACGTACTTCCGGTGGTAACGGAAGTACCCGCGGCACGTCCATTAAAAGCAAAATTAATGGCTTTTGTATAAAATGCTGTCAAATTTTGAAGAACTGCGGAGAAATTAAGAGTTGTGATGCTTGATATCGAACAAAGAGGCAGCGAGCAGCACACGTGAGCGGACACTGGAGTTAATTCTCCCATATGAAGGTACATGATGCTTTTGTCGGGCTCTTTGTGTTTATGCAGATCATCAGACTCACGGGCTCTGTCTCAAACCAAGTCAGCTGTCTGCAGGCACAACCATTCTGGGCATTTTTTAAGTGCATTCGAACGTCTGCGTTATTAACGCGACTATGATGACCGAAACTGAGGCAGCGCGCTCTGGTTTCAGACAGCCGTATTGTTTTTAAAGATAAACATACATAGACATCAATGGCGTCATGTATTATAAAACTGACCACAACAGAGCTAATGTAGTAAACAATGCGTGTGGGCGGTGATCTCGTGTAGTTGTTGTTGACAGGGGTGTGTCTTCAGATTAGTCCACTAATAAAAAAAAAGTAATGATAAAAGTACCCTTGTAGTTCCATGTTTTTGTTTTGTTTTTTAAACATTTACCATGGCGATACCATGGTATTCTCAAAAGTTCCTTGAAATATCATGTACATGTTGTGGTAAATGAATATGCTAATCATTCAATACCATCACTACTAGGCTATACCATAATGTCACAGTACTTTATTGTAAGACGATCACACTTGAGTATAGTAATCTATTGGATAAAGTAATGTCTATACAGGTGAGAAACCTGTAAAAATGATACTGTATTAATATTAATATTATTTAAATTCTGTCATCATTTACTCACCCTTCCAAACTACTCTAGTTCATCTTCCAAACACAAATTAAGATACTTTTAATGAAACCAGAGATTTCTGTCTCATTCCATCACAACTTTGACACTTCAAAAATACATTCCTAAAGACTGAATGAATTAAATATTCATCCAAGTACTATGAGGAGACACGATCACATTATACAGTAAACAGATTTATTCACATTGAAACATTAATCATCTCACACACATAGAACATACATTATGGTAAAACGGAACACAAGGTTGAGTAATTGATGACAGAATTGTAAGTTTTGCGTGAACTAACACCTTCTATGAAGTTGTTGTTTAATTATTGAAACCTATTAACATTTATTATATCAAAATACTTCTAATTGGCTGCTTAGAAACGTGACCCTTGCCTTTTTACATCAAATTGTAGAAATAAAATGGTTTGCAACTGCCATTTAATGTTGACTTTTTGAGTTTATCTTGTGCAAAAATAATTTGTATTGAAAAAATGAATTAATTTGATCAAGTTATACCGTAATGCAACCGTACTTTATTTTAAGGGACTAGCCGATCACTCTGAGATAAGTATAGTAATTTATTGGATAAAATCATTTTGATATACACAAGTGTTCATGCTTTTATTTTACTTTATTTAAAAAGATGCTATATTTTTTTATATGACAACTAATCATTTGATAAGCCTAACAATTCAAGATTGAAGTGAAAAGTTGAATTGAAAATTTTACGTGAAAATCTTAATATTTGATATGTCACCCTTTTGCGTTAAAGCCAGCATGAAATGGAGATTCACCTTATTCGTATTTTCTACATGCATTTATTATGAACATAATGGGTTGCAACTTCCATTTCATGTTGACTTTAAGTTTATCATATGCAAAAATATATTATATGAATTTTTTGTTTTGTTTATGTGACTGCTAGACAAAAGTTGAATTTAAAATTTAATATAAATCTTATTTGATGTTACCCTTTTGCTTTAAAGTCGGCATGAAATGAAAATTCACCCTGTTTTCTACTTGCATCTTATGATAATTTTATGGAAGTAAAATGAGTTGCAACTGCATTTTCTGTTGACTTTAAGTTTATTACATGCAAAAATCATTTGTATTGAAAAATGAATTAATTTTATCATCCCAAGGGGAGGAGGCTCAACATGGAGGACTGCTTGCACACTTCCTCCGATAACCTCGCTAAACTGGTGAAATGGGCCCACAGTCATGGAACAATCTGCACCTTGATCCCCAACCTAAAACACATGCTCAACGAGGGCTCTCACGGCACCCTTACGGCCCTGTGGGGCTGCAGCGCTGGTCATGCTTACCACTGGCCACTCAATACCACCTGCAAAACGGGAAACAAGGAACGGATGTGCTACCAAGAAAGCCGAAGCATCAACACGGACAGTATGATTCAGGCAGCTGCCGTCATGCAAAACACCTCAGCAGAGCGCTTCCTTGGCAATGCCGGAAAAAACAAGGGCGATTCCAGCCAAGGAGATTCCAGTCAGATTCACGACTCTTGTGACATCTCCAACTGCAGTGAACCTTCCGAGATGGACGATAACGGCGAGGAGTACAATAACAACCTATACGACATCGTCTGCGAGTCGTCGGCCACCGACGAAGACGGCGACTCAGATTTCAACCATACCTCTAACGTCACACACAGGAAAAGAGCCGGCAAAGGACCAGGACCTGAGGATAGCATTGATCCGGCGTTAAAGAAAATCAAACAAGAGAGGGGTGAAGACTATTACAGTGTGGCCAACCCACAGATACCTAGCAGCTCGGAGGGAAACTGCTCTACTGGAGGTGTTACACAGTCGCCCAAGTCAAACCTCCAGAACAGACCGTCATCTAGGTCTTCGATGTCCCAGAAGCCTTCCTCTGTAGACGGCGATTCCATGGCGGTGTCCTCATCACCGTTGGACAACTCCCCTACATCCATGATCAAACCCTTGCGCGCGCCTTTCCATGTTACCCAGAACAAAATGCACATGAACTCGAACCCAGCATGCAGTCAAAGTTTGGCAGCCTTACCCCATTCTGGAAGGATTGACGCTATGGGGGTGCTTCACCGGGACGAATATCCCAGATCTTCTTTGTCTTACGGAGAGGCTTCGATTGGTGTAAACCCTGAAATGGATCTTCTAGCAACGCAGGCACTTAGTACAGAAGTTAGAGCAGACAACACAGGTAAAGACCCTTATCTACAAGAAATATCTTTTAAGTTTGTGATGAGAAATGATTGAGAATGTTGTTTAGTCACACTTAAAAATGTCTGAATGTCATTAGATAACGCAACATCATACAACATCTGCAAACAAATCCTGCAAGCTTTTCTCAGAACATCCCTTTTTTGAGCCATTCTCGTGGTTGCTTTTAAAGAGGACCTATTGTGCTTTTTTTACATTTTCAACTTTCTTTAGTGTGTAATGTTGCTGTTTGAACATGAAAAAGGTCTGCAAAGTTACAAAGCACAAAGTCACTCCAAAGGGAGTTGTTTTCTATATCAGTCAACCGATTCTGAACTCCCTGAAATGCATTGACTGTAGTCTTGAGTTTTCTTCCGGGGACGAATATGTCAAAATATTCTTCATTTAAATAATTCCCGCCCAAGGTGTATGGAGAATAAAGGGACAGGCCCTTTTTGAGGGAGTTAGTAGTAGTGTGTTGAAGCCTACGGTTATAGTAAGGGTGTGACATTTCCCAAACATGCTCATAGCGGTTGACCAATCACAACACACTGGTCCAGCTGACCAATCAGAGCACAGTGAGCTTTTAAGAAGGAGAGGCTTCATAGAGACAGGAACTAAACAGAGCGTTACTGACTGACTTGGAAGAGAGGTGCTGCAACAACGCCAAATATTGGAAAACATGTTTTTTTTGAACATTCAAGCATGAAAGTCTATTCTAGTAGACCCTAAAAAGGCTGTAAAGGGCATAATATGACCTCCGGTGATTTTTAGTAGTTGTCTGTTGCTAGGTCAGTTACGTGACACTCCTGTTTGTCCTATCTATTAATTTATTCCAAACAGGTATTCGTTATATACAGTATGCAATTCATACATGCAAGAATACACCCCTAGGTGTGTTTTTAATTTCTGAGTTAAAATTATTTTTAATGTGAATAAAAGCATATGAAAGGGGCCTAAAGTCAAAAATACCAATGTGATACAACTTTCCTAATAAAGGGGGGGAAAAAATAATGAAATTCTTTATAAAACCATAAAAGATTGTCAAACTACTTATTATTTCTCAGAATTGTTTTAAATAACTGCTACACTTAATATTTGAAAAACTCTCCACAAAATCAAATGGCATGACTAACAAAACGTTATCAACAAAACTGTTATTTTAGTATTTTTTTTTAGGTTTTTATTATTTAATGTTTAGTAATTTTGTGCTTTTGTCATTTAATAAAAAAAAAAGTCATCTAGTATTTGTTTTATTTTTTTCAGCTTTATATCAATCAACAACATCAATTTTTTTTAAATTAGTTTGAGTTAATAAGAACACTGCTGCAGAGTCATGTCGTGCATGTTATCAACATACAGAAAAACATAAAATAGGAAATGACATCATGGACCCCTGCAGACCTTCATGACTGTGTGTCAAGGTCAGTAAATTTCCTAAAATATCAGATTATTTGACATTTTTATGACATAGCAAGGTTAGTAGATGAATGACTTTTAAATTGACATTTTGCTATCTAAAGCAATGGCATACAATACTTGTACAGTGTTTGAATTCATTTTATTCCTAAGAGTGTCTGTTGAGCTTTTGTGTGCTTGAAATGAACATAAAACCACTTAATGACCTCATAGTGAACATGAAGGTGCTATAAATGATAGTAAAAAGTGAAATTCCAATATTGCTCAATATATCAGAGCTTCAGAGGCAAAGCAAAACTGGCACCTCATGTACATCCAGTTTGCTTTGAACATTGCTGAATGCAAATTGAATGGTTCTGCATAATTATTTATGCAAGCCACTTTTGTGCCCTAACCGCAATCACACACCCAATGAATATCAAATCATTTTAACCAGAAACATCTTAAATAGCCTGAACAATAATCCATGCTTATTTTGTACTTAGATAGAAATCCCAAACAAACACAAAAGGTTAGTGTATTCTACATGTGTTTCTGTGAGTGCTGTGCTTGTGATATTTGTGAGCGAGCCTGTGGGTGGAGTGCTGGCCTATATTGATCTTCTTAATTACATTTATGACGTCGTCTCAGTCAAGGCCATAAATTAGATTTATCACACCGCAGAAGTGTAACCCAACACTACACAAAATGGACATGATGAAACACACTGGGTGTTGCTTAAAAACCAGATGCAGTTCAAGCCTGGCCAAAAAGAAAAAATGCTATGTTCAAGAAATGATATGGGCTAGGAGTAAACACTGCTTTACATTTTTTCTTTAAAAAGGAAGGATAAGGGGCCATTCAGAACACGTTTTTCCATTCCACTGCTAATTTTCAAATCATTGTCTTTGTTTTTTTGCGCTTGCGTCTCACGTCTTTTGCAACATCTTGCACATGCCACGGCATTTTAAAAATGCATCTCTCAAGTTAAAAAACTCATCTGGAGACATTTTTTCCCTTCCACTGACCTGTGTCTTGCATTTTTAACCACAAAAACGCATACTGTGTCAGCCGGCCCTAAGGGACCATTCACACAGATCATGTGTTTGCTTTGAAAAATGTGAGATGCAGGCAGTGGAATTTGGAATTTTGGAGGCCTCAAGGCGGGTTTTTTAAAACTTGAACTTCTTTTAACACTCTGGTGCTCTTCGGAAATTTTTGATAACTTGGTAAAGGTTTTGGCACTTGTTATGTGAACACACAAAAAGCCATGGACATGATTTGAAAGGGTTAAATGGTCCCAAAAGAATAGTCACACTTGTCCTTGCAGTCAAAAATGACCACATTTGAATGAATGGGAGACATCTAGTTTAGTTTAATGGGATTTCATCTAGTGGAAACGTTTGGTACTGCGCACAAACAAAATCTTACTTTGCACATTTTTTTAAGATATCAACCTCAAAATTGGAGCACTTATTGTTTAGATTTATGGCTTTGATTGGCTCACATTTTTAGAGTAAAACATGTTTTGGAAAATATATATTTCATATAACAATTGAAAATATTTTTGTGCCTTTTTCATAACAATAAACTTCTAGGACTTTTTTTAAATTCACTTTTTTTTGTCTCTCTCTCTTCAGCAATAATCTGGCAATGGTGCTCCAAAGAATTCAAGATTTATGAGTTAAAGTTTGACATTTTATTTTCACGTCTATGCTCAAAAAGTGAATAAATGTATTTTACTACTGCATAAATATAATTAAGTACTACAAAATATAAGATATTAAATAAAAACAGTACCAAACTAAAATACAGTACATTCATTTCATTTAAAAAACAAACAAAAAAAGCATGTCATTTTTGAACGCCACGTGAAGAGCAGCAGGGTTTTTAGAACGCAGTGGAATTTTAAAAAAGCGTTCAGTGCGCCAAAGGTTACATAGTGTACCTTTTAAGGTAGGCCTATTTGTTTGACAAAATTATTTACATCAAACTTAAGAACAAAGGAGACAAAATTGAAAGGGAGTGTGGAGTTAGCAAAGATTCATTTTGTGATATACTCAGTCANCCGGCGCGCCTCCCAGGTGGAGCTCATTATCTCTCGCGCCACCGGCCTCGCGCCGTTCTCTCACGGCTCTCGCTCGCCCTGCTCGTCACAGTTAGTTTACACAAAAATGAAAATTCTGTCATTAATTACTCACCCTCATGTCGTTCCAAACCCGTAAGACTTTCGCTCATCTTCGAAACGCAAATGAAGATCTTTTTAATGAAATCCGAGAGCTTTCTGTCCCTCCATAGACAGCTTTGCAACTACAACGTTGACGCTTCAAAAAGTTCATAAAGAGATCGTAAAACTAATCCATATGAATTGAGCGGTGTAGTCCAAATTTTCTGAAGAGACAGGATCGCATTAAATCTAAATATGATTTTGTTCATCATATAGGCTTTTTTTCACATCATCGTGAGTTGAATCATCAGTGTGCCAATGTGTAGTGAGCCAGGGTCCTTGCTGTCCTTACCAGTGGCCGAATTCATGTACACGATATATTGATTCACGACATAGGAAACTAGGGAGCTGACTGAGACATTGCCCCGCCTCTTTTGATGCATCTTACTCAAGCTGTTCCTTTTTGTAATCAACACAGATTAAATTAAATCAAACTTTAAACAAATAATATTATGATATTTAAACATAAATATAAAACTAAATACATTTTCTTTAATGGCTACAACACGTATAGTACAGTACAGAAATGTTTCATGTCAGAGCGAGATTTGAGCCAACTTAATCTTCCAGGTGAGCGTGAGCAGTACATGAGAGGAGCGTTCGCTTGTGCGAGCAATTGTGTGATCGATTGAGCAGAGCGCACTGGCATAGAGTGAAATATTGTGCGGAGCGTCACACCACTTCACTTCACTCACCTGCTCTGGTACTCTAATACAAATTAATAAACTCATCTAATAAATACAAATAATAAAATCTAATAAAATAAAACTGTGGCTATTTCTAAAAA
>RJVU01029436.1:4626465-4646943 GCA_003731715.1 Anabarilius grahami
CACCCCAAAATAACAAGAAATCAAGAGCAGTTGTGAATTTCTCATATTTGCGATGCAATTTCTTTTTTTTTTATTACATCGCTATAAACAATATTCTATATTGTTTTTCAATGTCTGAGATTTTTTATTTTACAAATTCCAGATTGGCACTTCATTCTAAGTAAATTTTATGATAAAATCCCATTTTCTGGGAAGTGTGTATCTCTCTACATGGCATTATGAATGAATTCAATATCACGCAGGCAGTTATTTCGTCTTAGTAAGCTAGTTAATGAGATTGCGTCCTCTTCCATTCTGCAATAAGGCATTAAGCTGTTTTCCCAAGAGACTCTGGGGATATTTGACATTTCAGTCAAGATGGAAATGGAGTATGCTGTTATTTCTTTAACACCAAATAAACCGAGAAAAAATAACAGGTGAGTTTTCTTGGCATCTTCTCTCTTTACTGAGAGAAAAATGAATGTCAGTAGATTCAATGTGGTTAAAGTGTCATATGATTGTGTTTTATCATAAGCATGCATTAAAATGCTTAAAAGATAATAGTCATATTTCTTTATTGCGGACAAACTATAATTTTATTCTGTTTACAGGTTCACACGAGAAGATGGATTATGCTGTGATTTTGAAAGCCCTCCATGGTTAGTTTTTTGTGCAAGAACTTGTTACAATCTAAAAGTATTACTGTTTTATTATATAACTACATTAATGGGTAAATCCCACGAAACCCGTCAATAACATGTCCAGCTCATATTTGGCCAAAATTAAAAGAATATAAATTGTATTTCACACAAACTATTTTAAGAACATTTGCTCCAACACTCAAAAAAATCCCATTCTCATTACTATAATAAAAAATATAATATATAAAAAACTTAATGTATACATATATAGTAGTATTTGTTGATCTGGATTTAATGATAAAAAATAAAAAAATGTATTACCAAAATTGTTTTACTGTAATTAAGTAAAACATTAATGTGTTAGAGTAATGGGAAATACTTTTTTTTTTGTTTTTTTTTTGGTGAGAATTGTTAGAAAAAAGATACGAGGATTAGGGAGGAAAATGTTATTTTTCATGAAATTGTCACAATGTAAACGGTCTTAATTGTTCTTTGAGTATATCTTCTATTTCCTATTGACTGGTTTTGTGAGATTCACTCTACACTAGTAGAGTTTTTCCTCTGTATTTATTTTTATAATGGATGAATTTGCATGAGGCAAATGAATTTGGAGGAAACTTTGCATCATGGCAAATAAAATAAAATTTCTCTGATGAAAATGCCTTTATTGTCTGTGGACTCACCAATTTTATGAACTGAAATACAGACCAGTCCTTTTACTGTGATGTTGTGTGGGAAATGTGTTTGGTTTGAAGTGTTGTGCATTGTGTTTCTGCCAGCTGATTGCAATAGAATGGTCGGGAGGGAAGTTCATCCGCTTCTAAAATGATTATTTGATGTATTACAGAGCATCTAGTTCCTGCTGCACACAGTTCAGAAGAGCAGTTCTGCCCATCAGATCTCAGTCCAAACAGTGAGAGGTATTTTGAAGAGAGAAAACACCTGGAAGAGTTTATAACAAGCATAGGTGAGCTAGCAGTCCAATAAAAATGTAGTAGCAAATTCAACCTCAACTATATCAGTTGAATGAAACTGTGATTGATGCACCAAGAGTTTTGTCGACAGGTAAATTCTTTTTAATATATTGCAGATACTATAACTCTACAAAACCTGCAGACAGTCATTGATCGGATCCTCGTCTTTCACGAGCGAACGCAGATGCCTCTGTCCAGTCCGGCCAGACTGGGAGAGCAGGAGCTGTTTCCAGGAAGCGGACTCTATCTGCCACACTACAAACTGGCATCCATGCTGCAGGAGTCACGGCAGGACAGCATGAGACTCTTCCACCTGCTGTTCGAGCACTTCTTCAGCGAGGAGGATCTTAATGGGGCGGTCGCTTTTGGGAAGAGGGGAAAAGTACCTGACGGAAAAAAGATCCTGGACAGAAGAAGAGTGGATGGGATTATGTGTGAGTATTTGAGATGGGACAGTCCACTCTTACTGATGATTTAGGGCTGTGTGATATATACTACCATTCAAAAGTTTAGATTGTTTTTTGTTTTTAATTAAATGAATCAAAAGTGTTGAAAAATGTTTCAAATAAGTGCTGTTCTTTTGAACTTTCTATTCATCAAAGAATCCAAAAAAAAACAAAAAAAACATCACAGTTTCCACAAAAATATTAAACAACAAAAACTGCTTTCAACATTGAGTGCATTTACATGCACGTTCTTAAACCGATAATGTTTTAATAAGCCAACAACGTGTGTGTGGTCATGTAAATTTACATTTATTTACATTTATGCATTTGGCAGACGCTTTTATCCAAAGCGACTTACATTGCATTATACTATACATTTGTATCTGAGTATGTGCAATCCCTGGGATCGAACCCATGACCTTGGCATTGCTAGTGCCATGCTCTAACCACTGAGCTACAGGAAAGCTAAATGCATTTAAACCGTTTTCCTTTATCGCCGTTAGGTCATACATCGACGCAGCTAGTTTTTCGGCCATTACCCTGATTTCTCCCGGCATGTAAACACCTTAACCTGCATTCTGTCGGCTTCTTGAAGTGCGCATGTGTGATATGTGACAGAAGAGTTCTTATACGGTAGATTTAAAGGATTAGTTCACTTTCAAATAAAATTTTCCTGATAGTTTACTCACCCCTATGACATCTAAGATGTTCGTGTTTTTCTTTCTTCAGTCGAAAAGAAATTAAGCTTTTTGATGAAAACATTCCAGGATTATTCTCCTTATAGTGGACTTTAATGGCCTCCAAACGGTTGAAGGTCAAAATTACATGTGCATGTAAACGTGCTCATTGATAATAATCAGAAATGTTTCTTGAGCATCAAATCATCATATTAGAATGATTTCTGAAGGATCATGTGACACTGAAGACTGGAGTAATGATGCTGAAAATTCAGCTTTGATCACAGGAATAAATTCAATTTTTAAGATATATTCAAATAGAAAATGTATTTTAAATTGTACAAATATTTCACAATATTACTCTTTACTGTATCTTTTACTGTATTTTTAATCAAATCAAAGCAGCATTGGTAAGAATAAGAGACATAACGGTAACACTTTACAATAAGGTTCATTAGTTAAACATTAGTTAATGTATTAACTAACATGAACCAACCATTTGTTACTGTATTTACTAATCTTCATTAACGTTAGTTAATGAAAATACAGTTGTTCATTGTTCATGTTATTTCACAGTGCATTAACTAATGTTGACATGATTTTAATAATGTATTAGTAAATGTTGAAATTAACATTAACAAAGATTAATAAATGCTGTAGAAGTGCAGATTATTATTAGTTCATGTTAACTAATGAACCTAATTGTAAAGTGTTACCGACTTATCCCAATTTTTTTTAATGATACTGTAGCTAAAACTCTTCAGCCTTTTTGCTGATATTTAATATGTCTTTATATTTATGCCTTTTTTCTCTGAATGAATTTATTTTTTTTATTCATTACAGAACATTAGGAGATTTAAAATGTTTAAGACAAATAACAGTAAAAAATAATCAGGGATGTTCTATATGGTTTTCCCCTAAACAATGAAGAAAAAATTATATTATTTTTTTTTCTATGATTAAATGACACTGATATAATATTTACATAAATATATTTTGGTAACACTTTACAATAAGGTTAATTTGTTAACATTTATGTATAAACTAACATGAACTAACTATGAGCAATACATTTGTTACTGTATTTGTTAATAAAAATCCAGCAGTTCATTGTTTGTTCATGTTAGTTCACAATGCATTAACTAATGATTACAAATACAACTCTTAATTTTAAAAATGTATTAGTAAATGTTGAAATTACCAAAGATTAATAAATGCTGTATAAGTGCAGTTCATTATTAGTTCATGTTAACTAATGTAGTTAACCAATGTTAACTAATGAACCTTATTGTAAAGTGTTACTGATATTTTTATTATATAATACAAGTGAAATGCCACATGGCATTGTTTTTGAGTGGTGGTACAAACAAATCAAGTCAAGGTTTGAATCATTACATTGAAACTGATTAAACTTTAATGCAGTTTTTGCTACTGAAATTTAAATTAGAGATGCTATTAAAACATTACTTAAAATAACATTACTTAAATTTTAATAAAAAGTGCATAGAAAACATTAGGAACTTTATATTGTGACTGTCGTTCGTCTCTGAGCCTTCATTGATCCACCATTTGTTTTTTTCTAATTTCCAAAAATTTTCTAGTTTCCAAAAATTAATTTCTTTTTTTTCTTTCTCGTAGCATATGTTCTGCGTTGTTCTACGATTGACGGATGGACACCTGTGGAATCATCTAAGCTGAAGAAGGCTTGTATTAATAAATGCAGGCTTCGAATCGGTCAGAAAAAGAAGCAAGAATCTTCTCAAGAGTCCTTTATTTTTTGTGATGAACAATCTTCAGGCAAAAATGACCCTTCTTATATGTAATTGCTAATACCCAAAAATTTCCAATCACAGGAAAATGCTATTATTATACATACAGTTGAAAGGAAACATTGTTTTGCCTAGTGATTGAATGGAAGCTACCGATCGGTGTCTTGGGTGAATGAACGAATCAGTTTGGAATCGTTAAATGCTGATTCAGTTCAGCTAAAGCACTAAGAGATGAAAAATTCACGGTCAAACAAATTAACTATTTCCATTTCATTCGTTTCAACAAAAAAAACAACAACATTATCTATACTGTGATAGTTACTGACTATTGACTCTTTTAGTCAAAACAAACCTGTTTATAACCATTTAAAATAACTTTAGGATAGTCTAGTGCTTATTCATGTTAGTCATGTAGCATTGTAACAATCAAAACAAGACATTGAGTTTTGTCAAACCTTTCTGATAGTTTTTACTCATACCCAATATATTTAAATATAAAAATGTGAATTATCACCATATCAAAACCACCTTAAACTGTATTTTACTGCCTTTATTCTTCCTTTTTCCTCTGCTCCTCTGATTTATCAATCAACATCACACTAAATTGATGATATCCTCATTACATGCTTGTGCATGACTGACAGGAAATTGACTTAAAAGGTTTATAACCATCCCACAAAGTTTTATTACTCAATATGTTTCATAATTTTGTAATTTTTACCTAGGTGATACCTTATTTTGCAATGCATACGTAAGCTGTTTTCTATGAATGTGTGAGACTTCCAATTCATTAGCTGCTATAGGTAAATAACTAGAACAACAACAAAGTGCAGTAAACGGTAAATAATATTTGCGCTACAAACCAGTGTTTATAATTACTACAATATATTAAAGGGGCTATATGACTTTTTAAAAAAAAATTTATTGCCAATGTCTGAACAGCTTGTAACAAAACTTAAAAAAGAGTCCTTCACCAACTTCCTAGTTTGTCTATGAAAAAGCCTGTGGACTGATTTTTATGTAAAGGACTTGGACGTTTTTTCCGGGAAAATCCAAAAGCCGCCTTTCCACTATCTCCGACAAACGACAAGCGACAGACTGGAAGTCATTCATTTCCAATGGTAGTACGAGTAGTACGGTGGCTTTGTGGAGTTCTGATCATATGCATATGCGGAAATTTCAAATCCGATTTGAGCTTCGGATGCGTTGAAATATTGAACTATGAGCAAGAAGTTAGAATAACCAAAAATTTTTCACTTTAATGTTATTCTGTAAGTACTATTTCTGTAAAATGGTGGTTATTAATAATTATAGCAGAAATAATTATTTTATAATATTATGAATTATTAATAATATTATTATATTATTATTTGTTAATTAGCTCTATAAAATCTACTATCTTTATTTTAGACATATTGGGTGTCATTTGCAGTATGAGCCATTCCGTACTGTAACGTCAATATGTCACGCAAAGAAAAGGGATTAATTCAAACTAGTCTCTCATATCATAGCCACATCTATATAGTCTATAGTTTCATATACTTTTTAATCAAACTATCATGACAGTGTAACTATATTTACCTCATCTGTCGACATGATGCCGGTGAATTGCAGAGCTTGTGCGAACATATCCACATGGCTATGAACAAATGCTTTCTTAACTGCTGCTTTCACACACTGTCATTTTTTGTTGTGTGTTTATATTGTTATTAAGAGGAAAGCGCGCAGCACATATTTACATATTCATCTAAACGTCACTCTCAGCAGCATGGATGGCATCGGGGTGTTAGTTAACAGTATATTGCTGCAAAGCTATTTCCAGCTTCTTTTTACTTCTAAGTGAAGAACGAAGAAGAACTTCACCGGCACTGAATCACGTTCAGTCTCTTGTACGTTACGTGCGCACAAGTGCGAGCACAAGCAATAAGTTGCTGGCTGCAGTTCACTTAACGGCCACCGGTGTCACTAATAACAAGGGTTTCTGAACTCTACATATAGCCCCTTTAAAAATAATATGGTAAGTAAATACCAGTTTGCGATATCAAGCAGCATAACGAGATGTTTTTGTCCAGTTAAAAATAACTGGAAGCGGACGAGACCGGAAGCCTCGACACATTCAATTCGCAAATGGCTGTGGCCACTATTACGTCAAAAATAAGGTTGATAGGCCACTTAGCATATAACAGCATATAAAATTACTGCCAGAAATGTGAGATTTGGTTATTCATTATAAACAACCAGACAATAAACAATTTCTGTGTAAAAGATATTCCAGGATGTTTCTTACTGTCTGTGAGGTGTTGAAATGAGTCTACATAGTGAAAAGGTCACTCAAGGGCTCACAAACTTCTGATGTATAAAGAAATTCTTTGGCATTAGTAAAGCAGACTATATATAATTGAAAGGCTCAGTAAGTTCGATCACCTTTCACAACCAAGTATTATG
Organism: Anabarilius grahami; assembly: GCA_003731715.1. Classification (NCBI taxonomy): domain Eukaryota; kingdom Metazoa; phylum Chordata; class Actinopteri; order Cypriniformes; family Xenocyprididae; genus Anabarilius; species Anabarilius grahami. Next base: position 4,633,397 of record RJVU01029436.1, read on the forward strand.
TTTCTTATGAACCTTGGAAGGTATATCACATTGTCCACAAATGTTTATTATGAAAGAGAAAAATTGACATTACAATTTAGTATGGTTATGAAAGGTCAATCTTTTCATAATGGTTAGGATGTCTTCACATGACCAGTTTTAAAAGTGTTTTGTTTTTGTACCGACTTGATGCTGAACGTGTCCTTATTTTAGCACTTCTACAAAGACTGATGTTTATTTTCAAGTGTGTAAATACTCGATCATCCTGGTGTCTTATGTGGTCTTATTTGTCATTTTATGATGCGTTATAATAAAATCAATGACCAAATGTTGTCTGTGATTCATTTTTTCTTTAATAAATTGCTGTAATTGAGCTTTTATCTTTGCATGTCATCTTATATTATAAGGTAGGATTTATTATTGACTGCTTATTAATTCAGTGTATTGTATTTCTTAATTTTGCTTTTACAAGTCTGCATCAATGATTTGTTTGGCATTTATTTGAGGTGGTAGTCTTTTCAGTTTTTTTTTTTTCCTATTAGAAATTATGCTTTTTAATGTTATCACAAAATAATTGTATTTGAAAATGTAATGGTATAAGTACAAAAAATAAAACTACTAAAAGTAAAGGCATTTAAAGAAGAATATATTAAGATGATCTAAATTTACTAACTACCTCAAACAAAGGCAGATATATCTCCCTTTCTAAAAGGGTAGTTTTTATCACGCAAAAACAAATAACAAAAGCAGTGACAAAATGGATCACATTTAAAGATGTGACCGCAATTATTTGAAGTTTTACTGGAAACAGTGTTGGTTAATGTAATGTAATTAATAAGTTTTACTGGAAACAGTGTTGGTTAATGTAATTAATTAATTAATTAATGTAATTGTAATTAATGTAATGTAAGTTACTTAATCAGATTACTTTTTACTAAACGAACTAGTAACTAGTTACTTTAGTAAAAAAAAAAAAAAGTAATTAGTATAGTAATGCATTACTTTTAAATTCACAACAAAACTTCTGATTTACTTTTTCAGATAAGTAACATCAAGTTACTTTGTTTTCTGACACCTCTCCTGTCCCCATGTTGAGAGAAATCCGAAGTGCAGAGGTGTTGTGGGCTCTGTGTAAACATGATGATTATTGTAGTTTTAGACTAAATGTGTGCATAAAAGTTTGTTTGAGTTGCGCCCTCTACTTTACAGGTGTGAATTTGCATTTCCTTCAGCCTGAGGCTTATTCATTTCACTTTTGATGCGAAAGGGCCTTTACATTTGCCAAAACGTTTTTTTGTTATTAAAAAACAAACAAGCACGCCCAGCCCAGCCCAGCCCAGCCCAGGTCAGAAAAAGTAATGCAAAAGTAATGCGGATACTTTCCATAAAAAGTAACTAAGTAACGCAATTAGTTACTTTTTTTTTTAGGGAGTAACGCAATATTGTAACATATTACTTTTTTTTTACTTTTTCCTCAACACTGACTGGAAAGAGAAGAGTTCTGAGATGTTACTATATTGAAAAGATATTTTGGACCCCTTTGTCCAGCTAAGCGAGATGCGTCTGAGTTAAAATATACTTTTTCATTAATAATACCAAGCATCTCCATCTTTGTGCTGTGATAAAAACAAAAATGTCTGAATATTTGGAATACAAATTTCTGTGATATGCCAAATGGCACTGTGGTGTTAAAAATAGCAAGAATTGCCTAAACTATAACTTACTGTCCGCAGAAGTGCAGAAAATCAATTGACTAAAATAAACGTGTAAACAGCAAGATGCCACATGAAGTATGACAGACATTGCAGATGGAATAAAAAACATTTCCTGTGTAAATGGCTCCAATGGATAAACTTTTGATTGCTGTGGATAAATGTAATTAATAGTGATTCATTTGACTAATTAATCAACACTTGCAATTAATTCAATTAAAATTTCGAATCGGTCAGCAGCCCTAAATGTTCACCATCAGCCACATATTCTCTTCTGTTTTCTACTTTTAATTCCCATGCTTCTAATTTATATTATTGCTGTGTTTTCTATGTTAACTATTTCTTTTTATCAGATTTCAGATGACTTCTCAGATATATACACACACACAAACAACATTTAGATATATCTTTCCAGTGGTAGTAGGAACTCCTGAGGTAAAGCTTTGTTTCTATCTCAAACAGTATCTCCAGCTATGTATGAGATAGAGAGACTGAAAGCACTACTACTGGCTGAGAGAAGCAAAAGTGAGTTGATGGGTGAAACCATCAGCAGCCTGAAACAAGACAAAGAGCTTCTGCAACAGGAACTCACAAAGAAGGCTGAGCTCATCTGTGACTTCCTGCAAGAACAACTACGCCCAGGTGACTATTCCTTACAATCTACAATCATACATTCAGTTTCTGGAGAATAACTATTTTGTATGATATGAAGGGAAGCATGGAGATCAGAATCTAGGTTGTGACTTAGATTTTTTCTCTGATTGGTAGATAAAAGGAGGACACTTTCATCAAGTCAAATGGAGGCAGGCAGCTCGCATCAGATTATTACCTCCATTCCTGAAGAGGGCGCTCCGTTTGACTCACCAGCCCTCTTCGATTCCTTCGAGGAAGTGGAGTTGCACCCACTGGACAGGCAGAGGACCATCAAGATTTCATCAAAGAGAAGCAGAGATGGCGAGAACACGCGTGTCCGAAGTAAGTAATGTAAGAACAGGATTTGGGTCCAAATTTTTGCGAAATTTGAACTCCAACTCAAACATCTAGGGTAGGGGTTCTGGCCCTCGAGGTCCACTTTCCTGCAGAGTTTTGCTCCAACCCTAATCAAATACACCTAAACACCTGGTCTTCAGGATTTCTAGAAAGTTATAGGAAAGTTTGATCAAGGCTGGAGGTAAACTCTGCATGAAAGTGGATCTCGAAGGCCAAAGTTGAGAACCCCTGTTTTAGATAATGAATACTAGATTTTGATTGTCATTGAAGTAAAATTTTGTTTCACTAAAGAATGATGTTAATATTTTTCAGTGAAAAACGTTGTGGGTGTGATTGCTCGATATATGGCTGCACTGCAAGAGTTTCGACGTAGCGTATCCATGAAAGTGGCTTTTGACAGAGTCGGTGTAGACCGCAATACCATTTCCAGGACAGCAGCCATTGCGGAACTCAGCTTGGCGGCCCCTGAAGTCTTCCACGCTCTGCCTCCATGGGATGAAAAGGAGGAAACGTTGGCCCACTACGCAGTCAGATGCCGACAGGCCATGGATGACAGCATCAAAGCAAAGATTAAAAGCATGAAAGCAAAGGGGGAACTTCTGCCAATTGTCAGCAAATAAAATGAAAAAATGACATTTACCTTATCTGATTTATAGTGGACATTAGTCTACTCTAAGTGAACACTTTGTACTAATTTGTGAGCACTTTGTACTCCATCACAGTTCGGCCTTGTTCTTTTTTTATTACATTTTTTTCCTTTTGGCCATAATCCACCACAAAGTGAGTGATTTATGGCAGCACACTTGTTGAAAACTTTCAATCAGTTGTTGTGCTTGTTCTTGGCCAATTTGGCTTTTAAATGAAAATAAATAATTGTTTTGTATGCCTTGTATCAGTATCATTTTGCCTGACCAGTATTTACTTCAGTGTTAAACATTAGGTAAATAATGATAATAATTTTATGACTGCATGCTCACTTCCATCACAAACTACAGTGTATGTTTGTACTGTTTGACACAACACATCTTCCTCTCTGAATACCAGATTAGTGTCATGTAACAAGATTGCCAAGGTGTAGACTGTGAAAAATAAGTGCTTAATGATCTTACACTGCATTGTATGAACCAGTGGGTTCAATGACTGTTATTGTGAATAATAAATGGAAAATCACAATCTCAAACCCCTTTTGATGCTTGTGTATTTTTGTTGAAAAAATTATTTTGCCATTATGTTGACAAGGGGTAACTCAAAAGGCAATACGATCAATACAGAATCTGGTATTAGAAGTCTTTATCTAAAAATTGGACAGAACCTGAGCAGATTTGCTGTTTGCTACCAACAATCGACCTCATATTTAATATGGAAATACATAAATCAAAACAAGGCTAGAGAGATAGAAGTACAGTCCATTTAATGGATTGTACTGTGAAAATCGTCAAACCTTGTCTTAAAAAAAAAAAAAAAAATTCTAGTGGACAAAAATCTCTGGACAACATGCTTACCGTAGACTAGTATTGGTCTAACCAGTAACATTAACCGGTAACTGTATGTGTATCCCTCACCGAGACATAGAAATACATTTCCATTCATGTCAAATATGCCATCCAGGGTCCATTGGGTAATTGTTTTCAAAGCAAAAAAGTTCTTGATGTATGAAAACACTACCTTCTTCCCTTTCAGCAGAGATGGATGAGAGAGCATACCGAGAACAGAACGAGAAGACCATTCGCAGCACCCAAACAGCTCTTCGTAACTTTCGGGACTTCCTGGTTTCTAAGTATCCAACTGAGACCAGAGAGATTTACTGCATCCCCTGCCAAGAGCTGGACATCTACCTGGCCTCCTTCTTTGTGGATGCTCGCCAAAGGGATGGCTCGGAGTATGAGCCCAACAGCCTGGCCAACTATCAGTGTGGCCTGGAACGCTATCTGAAGGAGCATCGCTATGCCTACAGCATTACAAGAGACCGGGAGTTCCAGAGATCCCAAAATGCCCTCAAACAAAAGCAGTTAGAGCTCAAGTTCAAAGGGAAAGGCAACAAACCCCACAAGTCAATGAAGCTGACCCTTGCTGACGAGTTGCTCTTAAGGAAACGGGGGCTCCTGAGTCGCTTCAACCCTGAGGGTCTACTCAACCTGGTGTGGCTCAACAACACCAAGGCTTTTGGCCACTGTACAGGCTTCCATAGCTCCACACTCAAATGGGGCGATGTGCGCTTAATCACCACAGAAACAGGACTAGAGTGTTTGGAGTGGACCTACCAGGATTTTAGTGACCCTAATGCCAGAAACAGAAGGTCCACGACTGAGTGCCGCATCTACGCTACCCCACACGCTCCTCAAACATGCCCGGTGCAGGACTACAAGGACTTCGCTCAGCGCCGACCTCAAGCAATGCTCTTTGAAGATGCCCCCTTTTATCTGTCAATCAAGCCTGTGGTCAACCTGGCTGCCCTGCACTGGTACAATTGCCAAGCTCTAGGAAAGAACAAATTAGCTAAGATGGTGAAGACCATGTGTGAGAAAGGCAATATTCCAGGGAGAAAGACCAATTTCAGTGTTTATCAGAGTTGCAGCACCTTGTCCGAGGCCCAGAGCAATCAGTTAGTCCTGATCTGCAATGACCTTAGGCAACAAGCCGCCCAGTCAGGGAGTTCCCATCCTGGCAGCACCAACTTTGTCATAGCTGGTTCTTTTGACTCTACTGACTCTGCTTAAAGCTGAGGAGTCATTTTTGAGCCACTAATTGTACCAAATGGATATGCTGTTTCCAAACAAGTTTCTCAAACACTTGTGTCTTCCTTCTTTTTTTTGGGACACAGAGTTATCCCCACTCTATGGGAATAACACACCATTATGCACACCATTCGTTGAGCAAGAAGTTGATGTGTCAAGACTGCTCAAACCAAGGAGTCAAGGTTTGGATGATTAGGAGGGTTCAGTTAGCCCCTGCTGACAGATGTCTACACCAGGGCTTACCAATTCTAAATGAAGTGCCATTTTATCTTTTTCATTTAAAATTAGCTGTGTATTCTGATACCTTTGTCTTTGCCAAGTAACTTTTTTGGAGGGCTCTTCAAAGCCTCAAACAGACTCATATTTGCCCCCAGTCTGCTGCCTTTTGAGTCACAGCTCAGGATAGTTGCTTGTGAAGGTTCTTGTGGTTCCATCAGCCAGTCAGTGTTGTCACCATGTCACAATGTAATTTTCCAGTGGCTCCAAGTGTTATTAGACACATCGCATTTGCAGCTCAGGTGATTGGATCAGGAAAATATCTGTATCCATTACTGAGTGTCCATGTGCAAATATAGTGGAATTCAAGTTGCATACATCCCCAGTTGAATATAATGTACTTAAAGTGCTCTATTTTCGCACTCTAATTTTGTACTTAATATACTAAAAATTCTTCTTTAGTACTTCTTAAGATAATCTTCTAAGTAAACTCAACTGTGCTATTTTGAGACACCATGAAATATGAACTAAAATGTGCTTTTAATATACTATCTCTGTATTTAAAAAATATATTTAGATACCACTTATAGTACACTATGGATTCAAATGTACTATAAGTAGTATCTAAATAGATTTTTTTAAATACAGAGATAGTATATTAAAAGCATAATTTAGTTCATATTTCATGCTGTCTCAAAACAGCACAGTTGAGTTCACTTAGATGTTCCTAAGATGATCTTGAGAAGTACTAAAGAAGAATTTTTAGTATATTAAGTACAAAATTAGTGCACGAAAATAGAGCACTTTAAGTATATTATAGAAATGTACTTTTTTTTCCCACCTGGGATCCAGTGGTCTTGCACCAGCTGAGCAACTGGCATTTGGATAATTGGGAATGCTTCGTATGGCTCAAATGAACCAAGGATAGGACCACAGAGACACTGTTTACACTCCTCGGAAAGTCAAACTACAAACAGCTGCAAGTCTCAGCACATGTATCTGGGATAGGAAAAGTATTTAACATTGATGAACAGACACACGGCAGCTTTCAATTCAATTGTATGATTGAATAAGTTCATCTTGTTTTATGTCTCAATGCTCTGTTCTATTAGGTAAGCAAAGTCTTAATTGTTGTTTTTGTCAATGTGTATGAAACCATGTATAAAGTTGTCTTTTTGTCATGATGAAAGTGAAAGTGAAGTGAAGTGACATGTGACATGTGGCCAAGTATGGTGACCCATACTCGGAATTTGTGCTCTGCATTTAACCCATCCAAGTGCACACACACAGCAGTGAACACACACACCCGGAGCAGTGGGCAGCCAATGCTGTGGCGCCCGGGGAGCAGTTGGGGGTACGGTGCCTTGCTCAAGGGTCTCACCTCAGTCATGGTATTGAGGGTGGGGAGAGCGCTGGACATTCACTCCCCTCACCGACAATCCCTGCCGGACCTGAGACTCGAACCCATGACCTTTGGGTTACAAGTCCGACTCTCTATCCATTAGGCCACGACTGCCCCATTATAATGTAACTACAGTTGTCTTACTATGTGCAATGTAAAATATTCATTATCCAGTGCAGTATTAAGTCAGTTACATTACAAAAGCATTTGAATGCCAATTTTGATGTTTGTACTGCGTATGGCAACAGTTACGAGTTTGACGATGAAGTTAAAGTGTCAGTCCAGTTATTTTGTATATGTTGTAGTAGACATATGAATGTAGTGGAACTAATCCTACTATCCTTCATATATCCCTGTCTCGGAAACGTTCTGTGTTAGTGTAGCTGTAGATGTTCTCTTAAATGGTAAGCACTTATCAGATGTTACGTTTTTAGATACCGTATGTGTTAACATATATTACAAGATATGTGCCTGTTCAACATATGTGCCTGATATAATATATTCTTTAACATACACAAGAAGGATTGCTTTAGGTTATCAACAGAAATGGTTACAAATTAAGGTGTTTGAGGCATGAACTAAATCAGCTGAGAAAAAAATACACTACCATGAATAAAGCAACCCTGTAACATGAGTACAGTCATAATTTCTTTTCTTTCTTTCAGTTTTTTTTTTTATTATCTCACATGACATTAGTTTTTAAAGTCACCATAAAATCAAAATTGACAATTCTTATTTTTATGAAATATTGCAGTATATTTATTATAAATTATTTATCCGTGCACATATTTGATTAAATGTGCCTAGTAATCTTTAATCAAAATTACCCTCTCTTTTGCAGCGACTTCTTTTCTCTGATAATGTGTTTACTGGCGGGGCAACCTGTCACTCACATGAGATCCAACAATAGCAAACCCCAACTATCCAATCAATTCCCAATGGACAAAATCAAGTCCCACCTTACATTTTTTCTTTTGTCGAGAAGCTGTTTCTCTCTGATATGCGTGACAATAGGGAAGAAAATACTTTAATGGCTCAATTATGAAGTGCCACAATTCTACTAAAACTCAAGATTTTTAACTTTTTTTTACAGCTCCATTAATTATTCCGTACTACATTCTTGCAATCACTCACAATAAACTGTATTACAACAACTCTATTTTGCTGTATTGTTGAGTTTTGCCTTTGGAATTGTGGATTATGGTCAATAAATTGTATTGGACGGACATAGCTGTTCTTGCCCAACAAAATAACAGTGGAATCATGTTTATACATCAATCACATATATTAAAAATGACAAGACAATGTTTAACTTTTCTCCATTTTATGTAAAATCATGAAAAATACTGACTAGCATACAACAACCTAAAAAAAAAATTCATGAAAAATGAAAATCATCTAGCATGTCCGTGTCAGAGTAGCAAATTGATCAAAACAGTAATACAGTCCTAGCTGATGCATATTTACTCCGGGTCGAGTCTTGGTAAAACAGGCAGTATAAGGTTACCAAAGGATGAATCCTGAGTGATGAAGAAGCCGGATGAATGTGCATGTGCGTGCTGAAACCAAACCAGAGAGAAATACTCATCTGATGGACATTATCAATAATAAATAAATACTGAAACTCTAAACATAAAGTTGATGGTACCTGTAAAGCTGCTTTCTGCTGTGCTGCAATGTGCTGCTGTTCAGCCTGATCCCTGAACTCTTTATTTACTGCTGGTCTAGAGAGTGGAATGCTGGGTAAACACATTATATTGTATGTTATGACTTTATGTTATGAGTAAGAAAAAAAAAAATGTAATTTTATAGTGATGTTTTTAAAACTGTACCTGGCTCCTGGATTATTCATAGACTGACTCTGAATCAGGCGTCTCTTCTCCTTATCCAGCTCAGCTAGGATAGCAACCCTGTTTTTGTTTTGAAATCCTATCGAGAACAAATTTATAAATAAAATAGTTAATCTAAAGCAAGCAAAACACACACAAAAAATCAGTATCTAAAGCCAATCTTATATAAACACTGTGCGAAACGACTAATTCAAGTTTTATTTGTAAATGTTTGATAGATGCCAGTAATCGCACTGTATAACTTACCTTTTAATATTTAAGGACTTTGAAAATGATTTAAAGAGTATACCATCATATTCACCAAGCTTAATATCAGAAATGACACTACAGCTGTTTCTGACAGCTGATACTGATATACAACAATATTTACCTTGTCCGGGCGGGTTTGCGGCCATTTCCACAAGTGTCTAAATATTAAACAGCAGAAACTATTTCTAAAAATCTGAGTCAAATCAATAAATTGAACCTAAAATGGGTTGCATGGTCTCCTCTGATAAAACAAAAAAAACAAAAACGCAGCTCTCGTCTTCTTCGGAAAGTCCTCGTCGCGTTGCAACTGCTTCAGTGTTAACAGCGCCATCTGGAGTATTGGAGCAACTGAACGTTTGGACCACAGGTTGAGTTTTTAAATGCTTTATTTAGTCGGTATACGTCGTAAATGTAAGTAAATATAAAGGCGAACTACGTCTATAATAGAAATATCAGGGCAAATACTAGCTACTATTACATAAAAACATTTGGGTAACACATATGGGAATCTACATGTGAAGAAGTTGTCCCAAAGCTTGCATACTCTTCTGCTGCACACTCAAAAGTATGTACTTTTTCTTTACAAAAACAGTACATACTTATAGGACGTAGTATAAGTAGGCGAATTGGGATGCAGCAATGGTCTCTTCTCTAGGCCTACTTAAAGGGATAGTTCGCCCAAAAATGAAAATTGTCATTTATTCACCCTCATGTTGTTTAAAATTATTACTTCTATAAATTATATATGTATTGTCAAAATCTTTAAAAAAAAAATTGTATTGAATTTAAATCGATTTGAACATTTTTTCTAGAACAGGTTTTAGCAACATTGTTATTGGTCAGCGTAATCAAGTTAATCTAAGTCTTTGAAAAATAACAAACTATGATCATTTAAATGTTTATTCAAATGAGTTGCAGCTTTTATTTTTAAGTATTTTTAAATGTTGAAATTTCTTTATTCTTTTGAGTAGAACAGTGCACTGAAATCGTGTAAACTTTGTAATGTATCTTTTTTAATTCGGAGTGATACGTGGTGTTTTAATTATGTAGACAGACATGGTATATGTTAAACAGAAAAGAAGCGACAAACAGAAAAGATTAGAATTGTAGCAATGGACAAAGTCAACAAAACTCGAACACTACAGTGCTGTTACACAACACCTGCCTTATACATATAACCATATAAAAACCAAACAGGAAAACATTTACACATTAGTGAAGGGCTTACTTTATGAAAGAAAAAGAAAAATCATGGCAATTTTCAAGAAAGGTACAAAGGATCACTAATGTTCATTTACATTTTTACAAGATAACATTAACTGGCTACATACAAAGTTAGGAACTCATTGTTCATCATCATCTTTTTTGAAGAAAATACAACCTGAAAATCATTTGCATCTGTCAGAAATATAGTGGAGGAAAGGGTCTAGAATACGATATGTTTATCACCATAAAATACGAACAAGGATGATCTATAAAGAACTAAAACTGGAAAGATGAGAGTTTTGGATGGCACAGGTGAGGAACCCTGCATCTTCATGCCTTTAAGACTTCTCTACAGCAAAGCAATGCCAGCAGAACAGTTTAAATATATTATGGGCATATGCATTATTTGGAAGATGTGGTTATAACAGTATTCTAAAAATAAAAAAAAAGCTATATCCAATATAGCTGTTGAAAGACTATAATGCAATAACGTGACTCAGGAGTAGTTTAGCAGAGCTTATTAAATAGCTTGAAGTCATGCAACTAAATAAACATACTATTAGTTATGAAGATATTTACATAAAAAGCCCTGAGAGGTGGTTATTAAGGCATAAGGTGTATAAGCAGTTTGCCCCATTCAACAATTTTATTAAACCACTTGCACAGACTCACTTAACCAGCTGTTTAATAGTGAAATTTAAATATATATGCTGTGAAATGCAGGGCACGAGATCAGAAACCTTCAGCTAGATTAGAACGTCAAAGAATCACATGGCTTTATGACAGTGTGATGGTCGGTTAACTGACAAATAAAAGTTGCATTCAACAAGTATATTTGTGAGTCTGGGCAAAATACAATTATGTTTGTTATTAGTTCTAGCTGTCTCATATTACAAAATAAAACTGAGTAAAAGCAGATTAAAAACCATTTACGACATATTACACACAACAGATTTTTCATTCAACTAGGGTGATCCATGACTTCCACTAAGCACAGTGAAGAATCGTTAGAGCTGATATGTGAGAAGGCACTATGCAGAATAAAGTCCTGAACAGCAGCCTGTCCGTGTTTCTAGTTCATCTCAATGATGCTTGAAAATCTTATTAAACACCTGTGCCAAACAAATCATGGCCTAAACCATACCTACAGATGACCTTTAGTTCAGTTTTTTTTTTGCTGATCTACCTTGTATTGTTTCTGTTACTTGCCTTCAAAAAGCAATAGCCATTAATATAGACCACATTATGACACAAAGAATGAAATCACAAAGAGAACATGTTCACATCATATTTCACCCCAAAACCAAAAGTTTAAAAAAAAAAAATTTTTTTTTTTAAATGGGATTATATACATAATCCCACTTTTAGGACCATATACATATTATGCTACTAAAAAGTAAAAATTAATTTTATGGCTGAATTAGTTATCAATTACAGTATTAATTATAGCATTATTTATATTGATTATCTTTAGATAATCAAAATTATATACAAAAATCGTATTTTTCATTCTCATTACTGTAAAATTATTTATAGAAAAATCAACTCAAATTTCAGTTTTGTTTATTTGCATTTTAATTAATGTTAAGGTATTTTACAGTAATGTGAATCAAAATGAGATTTTTGTTTATAAATAATTTTTATAAACGGTATACACTGCCCGGCCCAAAAAAGTCACTGTTTGGATTTAAAGAGTCTATGATTGGATCATTATTGCATTGATTATTATGTGTCTAGCATGTTATATTTTTGGCAACAGTTCTTCTAGCCCTAACTGATGGAGTGTGTAGCTTTTCATTTCCTAAACAACCATGTAGGAAGACACATGACCATATTCAAGGATGACAATATCAAGATTTATCAGACATTGGCTACATTCCTTCTTTGACTGAAAGTCTTTGGGATGTGCTGGAGGAGACTTTACAGAGAGCTTGACTCTTGCATTGTCAATACAAGATCTTGACCACAAATTGATGCACCTCTTGATGGAAATAACATCACAACATTCATCAAGAGGTGCATCAATTGTTCGACTCGGAGGTGGCAAATGTGTGAAAATTATTCTTCAGAAATTGAGCCTGATGAATCTTGACATTGTCATCTTGGAATATGGTCATGTGTCTTCCTACATGGTTGTTTAGGAAATGAAAAGCTACACACTCCATCAGTTAGGGCTAGAAGAACTGCTGCCAAACATATAACATGCTAGAAACATAATACTCCACTGCAATAATGATCCAATCATAGATTCTTAAGCATTTGCCTATTTAAATCCAAACAGTGACTTTTTTGGGCCGGGCAGTGTATACTGTTCATGACAATTCTTTATAAAAAATAAAAATAAATCTCATTTTGATTCACATTACTGTAAAATAACATTACAAATAAATAAATAAAATTATAGAAAAAAACTGAAATTGGAGCTTATTAATTTTTTTTTAATTACAGTAATAAGAATCTGATTTTTCTGATTTTATGCATAATGATAATTGGGGGGGGTAATATACTTTATAATCATGAATATAATCTAAAAATGCAAAACAACAAACCAACAAAATTAATGGGTCCTAAAATATGCTTCACTTTCATTAAGCAATATGCATTTTATTTTGGGATGTAATAAAAAGGACTGGACATGTTCTTGACAGGTTTCATGAGATTCACCCATAAAGCATTTCANTGATAATTGGGGGGGTAATATACTTTATAATCATGAATATAATCTAAAAATGCAAAACAACAAACCAACAAAATTAATGGGTCCTAAAATATGCTTCACTTTCATTAAGCAATATGCATTTTATTTTGGGATGTAATAAAAAGGACTGGACATGTTCTTGACAGGTTTCATGAGATTCACCCATAAAGCATTTCAGCGACTAAATGCTTCAACTGGTTGTGGCTAAAAGGGATACAGCTATGGACAGAAGTGATGTAAAATCTCGGAATAAAATAATTAAATTTGCTACTTATCAGATTGTGTTTTATTAATGTATACACCTACCCCAGCCCTAAACCTACTCTTACAATAATGCAAATACAGTAATTAATTATTGTTCAGTATATCAAAAATGACACTTTTGATGTGCGCATACCCAGTAGGACAATATGGCCATAGCTGTATCTCTTCTAGTCCCAACTGTGTCAACTCCATGTATGGAAAGGTTTGGTTTAATTAAGCCCTGACAGAGCTCATCAGCTATCAATT
>RJVU01029436.1:4646977-4659087 GCA_003731715.1 Anabarilius grahami
TAATTCCACAATTATTGACGAGGTTCTTAATTTATCTGTAGACTGAGATGAAGAAATAAGCTTTAAAAGTCATTACAAAGCTTATTTAGCTGATTGTTTTTCATTAGTAAAGATTTAAATCTAATCTTATCATATATATTGGCTGTAAGCATGTTTGTAGTACAGGATATCTGTACCGCGATCAGCAGCTTCATGCTCTGCTTCAGTCTCGTCCTGTCCGGAATGAAGTACGGCCTCCCTCTGACTGACCCGGCTGAACGTTTGCATTCTTGGAACACAAATGGAACGGTGAAGATGGAACCCGATTCTGGTCAAGAAACAAAATCTGCTGCAAGCAAATAAATATAATGAAGCTACAGTACAGGCTACTTACTGTATACAAGTCATGATCAGACGCTAATGACATGAGCAGGGAAGTTCCTTCCGCATTCGGATATATCCCAAGGTTATTAGCAGTAAGAAAAAAAAAAGGGGCTTTCTGACGACAGTGAATGGTAATATGAAAATCCAGTTTTAAAAGACAAAGAAATACCATGATTACACATTTAAAAGTGGAAAACGTTGCCAAACAAAACAAACTACCTTAAAATAGTATCGAATGTTCTAAAATAAACCCCCTTCCAGGAAAGCAAACAGTGCAAGTCCACTTGCAGCGGCTACAATGAAGTACTGTAGTCCTCCTACAGAAAAGTGCGTCCTCCGGCGTAACGGTCACGCAATAGATTTCAGAGGCCAATGGAAAGTTCTGCTTTGTCTCTCTTTATTAGAAGGCCCTGTGTGTCCATATGAGGGGCCGACAGAAGTGCCCTCAGTGGGCCCCCACTCTAGGTTCAGCAGCACACTGGGCAGCGGGGCCCAAACGGGCGGAAGGGCTCACAGTCATGGCTTTGCCAGGCCCAGGTCTAGCAGTTGATGGGACAGTCTGTCTTGGCTTTGCCAGCAAAACTGATGATTCTCCTGAGGCAGCGCCCAAACTCCTCCAGAATGAGGCGCTCCGCCACGGCCTGAGGCTGGTTGGCCAGTTCCGCCTGCTCGGCCTGCTCCAGCAAACAGTCACACGTCGCTTCAGCCACTTCCTTTGTTACGAATGTATATGGCAACCTAGAGAGAAATTCATTAACATTTAAATTATTAAAGGAAGGCCATTTTCTAACATTTCTAACATTAACTAGACAGCTGCTAGAAGAATGCCAAGCCATTTCTACGTAGGTTGTTGCTAAAGGCCCCGATATACTAACAGCAAAGTTCTTTTTTGTTCTTCGTTTAGGGGTAAAACGAAGTTCGAAATATGTGAAAAGTGATATACTGTAATCGAACAGGGTGCGGAAAAGGGGTGCGTTTCCCAAAAGCATCGTTATTCAACTATAGTCACTGCTAGATGGTTTTCAAAGTGTCCTGGGTTGCTGCTAGGGAGTTGCTAAGGTGTTCTGGTGGTTCATTGGCCGTTGCTTGGTGGCTGTGGGATATATAGATGGCTGGACAGATTGAATGACACCCCAAAAGGTACTGTGGTAATAAAGAGCTGACAAATGAAAAGGAAAGACTTACTTTCCGCCTCCACTGGTGATGGCTGGTGTGGTTCTGGTGAGCAGATCTGAGATCTGTGAGGACAGCTTGGTTTTGGCTGCAGTTTGCTGCTGGACCCGCACCTCTGCAGCATCGGCCAGGTGCATCAGCGTCTTCCTCTCAGGACTCTCCTCAAAGTTCTTGCAGCCCATACATTTGCAGATGGACGAACACATGATCTTTGCCTAATGCGAATGGACATCAGAATGATATCTGGTCCTCAACTGAAAACTAACCACATCTTCTATATGACAAGGCCTTGGGCACTTCCACAATCTTTGCCCTTTGACCTCTGAAAACACTCACCTCATAACACTCGCAGTAGTTTTTCAGACAGCCAGATTTCTTACAATTGCAGCCTTTGCTGTGTCTCCTGTCCGACTCTCCTTCTTTGCCTTTACCAATCTTGGGCTTAAAAGCTACAGGGTTTCTGTCTAAACACGCCTGGGCAAAAACACATTACATCATACTTCATTTGATGCCTATGCACTTCAAAGCATTACAGCAGAACTGTCCTGATCAGCGAGTCAAAGAAGATCTATAGAGAGGCAGTAATTCGTTACCTTGATGGCCTTCAGTCTTTCACTCTCATGATCAAGGTTGTTGAAGCAGTTAACACAGTTACAGTTATTACAGAACTCCCCATTGGCAAAGCAATCACAATACCTGTGAGACAAGAGACATCAAACTCTTATAGAGTAAATGCAAAATACAATTAATAAAACAATCCAGCAAAACTTCAGAACTTCAGTTGCCCAAGAGTTACACTACAGTTCAAAAGTTTGGGAAAGGTAAAGTCTCTTTTCACAAAGGCTGCCTTGATTTGAGAATAAAATACAGTTAAAACAGATATTTTGAATAGGGACGCACCTATAGGATTTTTTTAGCTAATACCAATTTAAACAACTACTAGCCGATACAGATATTTGCTCACTTTTTGAACTTTTGTCATAAAAATTACTGTTTTAATCTGTCATTACAGATTACTGCTTTCATCATGTTTTAAATGAGCAAAGTTCAGAAACACATGCATTAAGGTATACTAGCTAGTTTATTGCTGCATCATGAAATCATTTTCATTGAACCTGGATCCATTTAACAGGCCAACGCTTTAAGGGAGGCATGAAGAAAGATAAAAATAAAAAAAAACAAAAAAAGACAACCTTAACAGATTTTTCTTATCAAATATTTCTTAACAACATTAACTTATTTTTAACTTTATTAGAGAACATAACATATTTCATTAATAAATAGAAAGATACTGTACAACTCAGTTCCTTTATGCAGTGATATAAGAAACCGATAATTTATTATATCAGCCTTTTTCATGCTTATAGCTGATATGATGATGGTTTTAAATTGATCAAAAAAACATTCGATACATCTGTGCATCTCTAAAAATACTACATTTTAAAATAACTGTTTTCTATTTGAATACATTTTAAAATTTATTTTATTCTTGTGATCAAAACTGAATTTTCAGCATCATTACGCCAGTCTTCAGTGTCACATGATCTTTCAGAGATCAGTCTAATATGATGATTTGATGATCCAGAATCATTTCTTGTTATTATCAATGTTGTGCAGCTTCATATTTTTGTGGAAACCACAATACATTTTTTCAAGATTAAAGATAAAAAGTTCAATATAACATTTAAAATATTTGAAATAGAAATCTTTTGTAAATATAAAGAATGTCTTTACTGCCACTTTAGATCAACGTATCACTGCTGAATAAAAGTATTAATTTTTCGAAAAAAAAAAAAAAAACTAATTACTGACCCCAAACTTTTGAATGGTAGTACATGAAATGCTACAGGCAAAGCTTGAAAAAAATATGTCAATATTTAAACTGCTTGACAGGTAGTGCTTGTGAGCAATAAAATGTAAAATCATATTTGCACCTCTGATAATCCCCACATCCTGTCTGTCAGAATTAACTGTCCTTGCTGGTGAATTTGACAGTATGAGAACTGAATTGCAGGTTGTTAAAAAGGAAGGAAGTTGTTGTAAAAATCACACAGTTGGATTTGGAAACTATGAAAGCGCTTGCCAAATGTAGCAGCTGAAACAGATTGCACCCTTTATATGGGCCATTTTCAGAGAATGTAAAGAAATGCTGAGGAACATACAATTTCAGACACTGTGACCGTGTGCAGTTGCAGGGTTTTCTCGGCCTTGAAGTTGCTTCAGATGTCGATAAACTGTAATAAATCACATGCAGAATGTAACCAGAGGGTTAATGAAATCTTTTGTTTGATGCAACTGAAATACATGTAATAGCAAGGCATGTGGCACTCGGCTCACCCGTTGAGTGAAAGCCTGGCTTGAGTCTGTATGGGAGTGGCTGTTGAGAAGGTGGAGCTGCTGGTCAAAGTCACAAATGCAGGCTGGGGGAGCTGTGAGAACAAGCAAGGTGAGACAATCCAACAAAACAAGCAACCAAACTCATCCATCCTTCTCCACCACTGACATACAGACCTGAGTAACGTATGGGGCCGGCAACACAGCATAGCCCATGTTTCCAGAGCCGTGGGCGGGGGCGAGCACAGTGCCAGGCGGCAGGTTGGTGAGGTTAGGCTGGATCTGTGGCAGATGTGTGGCTGGCATGATGAGACGCTGGGGGGTCTGAGTGGTGGTCACCACCTGAGCTGCTGACGTCAAGGGTTTGGGTACAACCTGTGCACAAAAAAAAGAAAAAATAATTCAAGATGATTGAAACGTTACTCATGAGTTACAGATTATTAAAGGGTTAGTTCACTCAAAAATGAAATTTCTGTCATTAAATAAACACCCTCATGTCATGTCATAGACAGCAACATCATTGCACCTTTTGAGGTCCAGAATGGTATTAAAGACATCATTAAAATAGTCCATGTGACTACAGTGTTTCAACATTAATGTTATGAAGTGACGAGAGTACTTTGTGAGCAAAAAATAACGACTCTATTCAACAATTTCTTCTCTCCCCTGTCAGTCTTCTACGCAGTTGACGTAGTGAACGCAGTGCAGCGTTTCTTCGTCAGAATGCTGACTCATTATTGGCCGGCTCCCGCATCAGCATCAAACGCATGCGCCGTGGTGCTCACATGTACAGCGTCAGCCAATACTGAGCCGGTGTTCGGACATAAACAAGGAAGCACTGCACTGCGTTCACTACGTTAACTGTGTAGGAGACTGACAGGGGAGAGAAGAAAATGTTGTTCAGAAACCCTTGGATTTCATCAAAAATATCTTAATTTGTGTTCCGAAGATGAACGAAGGTCTTACAGGTTTAGAACGACATGAGGGTGAGTAATTAATGACAGAAATTTTGTCATTAATTAGGGTGAACTAACCCTTTAACAGCAAACAGACCACAAGCTGCTAGACCATTCATAAGTGCTGTATGTGTGCAGAACTGCTGTGGCAAGGATCTAGGCGTTTCACTGTGTACCTGTTTCACGGTCTGTGCTGGGACGATGGGTACGGACATCCGCACCGCAGCATTCATCATCACAGGCTTGGCTTTACAAACAATACAACAGTAAATAAATGTTATTAGATTTTCTTAAATTCCCATATTCATATACAATCCTAGCATTAAAATCATTCTGAAAAATGGAATGCTGCAGTGCACACACTATAACAAGAATAGGGCATGACAAGTTAAAAGTTTATCGAAGGACTACTGCCTAAAACAGGAAATATTTTACTGAAAGTTATCAAAGACAGTCAAAGGCGTACAGTTGGGAACCGAAAACCAATTGGTTCAACTAAAAAAAAAAGAAAAGAAAAAATGCTGCATCTATATCATGAAAATGTACAGTCAAACCAAAAATTATTCTACACTAGATATCATTTTTTATAAAATAAAGCAAAATAAAGTAAGCTGACATATTATACCCAAAAATTCTTCCTACATTGGACTACCAGTATAATTGATAAAAATTTGGGACCAAAAATTATTCAGACACTTTGACCTGACGGTGTTTTGCTTAAGTGTTATCTGACATAATTCATATAAACCTTTCTCTGACACAGTTTAACTGTCATATTTTATTACCATTTTTTTTTTAACTATAGTGAATAAACTGTAATATTGAATGAAATGTTCAAGGTGTCTGAATAAATTTTGGTTTGACTGTAGTCTGACTCCTGAGCCTATTTTTTAGTGTTCTGTGGAGAGTATCATCACCTACGACATCCTGGTGTGGTTTAAAAGCTGCACTATGGGTGATAAAAAGGCTCTGGAGAGTCAGGAAGTCAGCACAGAACATTATAAGGACACAGCTTCCCTCACTGACTGATATATATATACACAGAGCCAGATGCCCGTGTCGTGCAGCACACATAATCGCCCAGGAAACAGTCTGTTCACACTGCTGCCTTCTGGGAGGCGCTATAGGACCATTCGGTTCCGCACCTCTAGACTGATGAACAGTTTTTATCCAAGTGCCATAAACTCATAATTATTTACGGAACTGAGTAATACATTGGACTAGGGCTGTCACTAACAATTATTAACAATCACGTACATTATACACTAGACTGTTTATTCACATGGGAATGTGCAATATACTGCTTATTTATCTATTCTTGCTGCTATGTTGAATTTGCTTGTGTGTTACCAGTAACACTTTACAATAAGATTCATTAGTTAAACATCAGTTAATGCATTAACTAACAATGAGCAATACATTTGTTACTTTATTTACTAATCTTCGTTAACATTAGTTAATGAAATTGTTGTTCATTGTTGTTCAAACAGTTGTTCATTGTTTTTTCATGTTCGTTCACAGTGCATTAACTAATGTTAACAAGATTTTATTAATGTATTAGTAAATGTTTAAATTAACATTAACAAAGATTAATAAATGTTGTAGAAGTACAGTTCATGTTAACTAATGAACCTTACTGTAAAGTGTTACCATGTTACCTTTACTCAGTGTTCTGTATTATGCTTGTTTGTGTTACTTTTACCACAAGGAGTTGCAGTTTGAATTTTGTTGTACAGCTGTGCAATGACAATAAAAGAATTCAAATTTCTTTGAATGTAGTTCAATTCCTTAAATAAAACTAACAACTAACCATGAGACTTGAAGTTACTGATATGCTCACCATTCATATTCAAAGTGTATCATACATGATGCAGTTTTACTATTTTATTTCATAAAAATAAATGAAATGTTACCATTTTTATTTAACAGTTAAGGCCAATTGTTGCACTGTTTATGCCACCGCTTTTATAAAAAAGAAAAAAAAAAAGAAAAGAAAGGGTGAAAAAATAAATTACATTTTATCAGCGTTTAATCAATCTTTTAAAAACGTAAACAAACAAAAATATAACTAAATTATAAATCTTTTTTTAACAAAACATTGCTTTTTATCAAATATGGTGCGGCACAACAAAAAACGTATACTGTATAAATTAAAATGGATTAAAACATCTTGGCTGTATGATATTCTATGATATGATATATTATGATAAGCTTGATATATTGATATGATGTATTATAAGCTTTTTTGAAGCTGAAAAAGACTATCAGAGCAGCTCAGGAGATGAAGTTCATGCATTCATGTCCTCAAACAGTGAGAAAGAAGATGCTGAAAACATCTCACGTGCTTCAGTATGTGTGTAATAGACAAAGTAAACTGCGCAGATTTTGAGTGACCTGCCCCTCATGTAGATTTAGGATAATACCAAAAAATTATTCAACTTTATCATTGATATGGTGGATTTTTTTTTTTATATTGATTAATTACCCAACTGTATTTAGCAATGGAACTGCAGTACTAAATGATTTTTAAGTGGAAACAGAATGTCTAAGAGAAACCAGAATTGTTAAATTCTTTTTTCCATGAGTTTGCCTGTGATATACTGACCTGGTTGGATGGAAGGGTTGGTGTTGATGCTGGCGCCCGTCTGTGCGGTGCTGCTGCCGGTGGTGGCCGTTACCAGCCGCACATAATGGAAGCGACTGCCCGGCACCTGGATCTGCTGCACGTTGGGAGGTGTGGTAAGGGGGATGATAGTCTTAAACTGGGATGTTCCCACCCCTCCCACTGTAACCGTCTGCACTGGCTTTACAGCCTGTACATAAAAACAGCATAAAAATGTAGTTTTGTACTGTTGTTGAACACCAAATTACAATGTAATACAGCATAAAAAGACTTATTAAAAGGAAGGGGCAGTTAAAATGTATTTTTGACAGGACAGCATACTGGTTTGTTTTTTTGAGGGCTCTAGATGGGTGTACCTGTGCGGACTGGCTGGTTCCTGCTTTAGCTGGAGATGTGGTGGCAGACTGTTGAACAGTGAGGATCTGCTGGCCTAGAGCCACATTGAGCGGCAGAGTCACAGACTTCTGGGGTGAGTTTGGAGACTGACTGGCCACCGAAACCACAGTCAGCTACAGACAGAGGAGAAACATGAGGAAGAGGGTGGCATCAGAAACCAGAGTGTGGCCATCATCAAAAACAACAACAAAAAAACAACTGCCATTGAAAAAGACAGGTAAATGTAATTGCAATGCCTGTTTTTACTTTTGAAAGATTTAAGACCTTGCTGGGAGACTTGAGAGGCGAGATGGCGACTTTGCTGTTACCAGATGTATTCTGTGGCACAGTGCTGACGGTCTCGCCAATGGCAATGGTGCGTGGAGGTGTCACCGGGGTACTCTGGGTAACAACTCGCCCTATTGGCAAAAGGATTGAAATTTAGATTTCTTAATCGTTCTAATAAAACAAGTGCACTTTTGCTCTTGCTATAAATACAGACAGAAGATTACCAGTAACTACAGGAGCCACTGAAGCTGGGCTGGTCAGTCCTTTATTGTTCAGAGCCTTTGTGATGATGAGCTTTGTTATCATTGGTCCAGCCGTAGATACTGGTGGTTTCTTTGTGATCTGTGAGGAGAAACACGATACTTGGAGATTATTTTAGTTGCCTACGATAGACACTGAACAGGGAACAAGATTGTACTTTCATCATTAAGTGTATCATATTCATATTAACCATATTACATTTTTAATAAATAATAATAATAATAATAAATATTTGCCGATTTAAAGATTTAAATACAGCATTAAAAATGTCCTTATAGAAAAATAAAAACATTTAAAAATATGACTATAAATATTATATTGTAAATAATAATAATAATAATAATAGCAGCTCATTTAAAAAGTACAGTGATAAAAAGGCATTTTCCTTAAAAATAAAAACATTTACAAATATGGATTTAAATATACTATAAATAATATCTCATGTAAAAAATACAGTAATAAAAACATTTCCTCAAGGAAAAAGAAATTTAAAAATGACTAATATAAATATATTATAATCATTAACAATAAAAAAATTGATTAAAATAAAAATTAAAAAAAAATCAATATTAAAAAGATATTTTCCTTTTAAAAAAACAAACAATTACAAATGTGGATTTAAATTATAATACTAAAGATCACAATAGCTCCTTTATATGTTTTTTTTATATGACTATAAACAAATTATAAATAATAATTCATTAAAATCATAAGGCATTTACAAATGTCTAAATAATTATACTATAAATGATAGCTCATGTAAAAATACAGTAATAAAGCATGTAAACTTAAAAAAACAAAAAATTATATATACACAGTACAATCCAAAAGTTTGGAACCACTAAGATTTTTAATGTTTTTAAAAGAAGTTTCGTCTGCTCACCAAGGCTACATTTATTTAATTAAAAATACAGTAAAAAAACAGTAATATTGTGAAATATTATTACAATTTAAAATAACTGTGTACTATTTAAATATATTTGACAAAGTAATTTATTCCTGTGATGCAAAGCTGAATTTTCAGCATCGTTACTCCAGTCTTCAGTGTCACATGATCCTTCAGAAATCATTCTAATATGCTGATTTGCTGCTCAATAAACATTTATGATTATTTTCAATGTTGAAAACAGTTGTGTACTTTTTTTTTCAGGATTCCTTGATGAATAGAAAGTTCAAAAGAACAGCATTTATCTGAAATACAAAGCTTCTGTAGCATTATACACTACCGTTCAAAAGTTTGGGGTCAGTAAGAATTTTTATTTTTATTTTTTTGAAAAGAAATTAAAGAAATGAATACTTTTATTCAGCAAGGATGCATTAAATCAATCAAAAGTGGCAGTAAAGACATTTATAAGGTTACAAAAGATTAAATTTCAGATAAACACTGTTCTTTTGAACTTTCTATTCATCAAATAATCCTGAAAAAAAATATTGTACACAAATTTTGTACAATTGTACACATTAAATGTTTCTTGAGCAGCAGATCAGCATATTAGAATGATTTCTGAAGGATCATGTGACACTGAAGACTGGAGTAATGATGCTGAAAATTCAGCTTTGCATCACAGGAATAAATTACTTTGTGAAATATATTCAAATAGAAAACAGTTATTTTAAATTGTAATAATATTACACAATATTACTGTTTTTACTGTATTTTTAATTAAATAAATGTAGCCTTGGTGAGCAGACGAAACTTCTTTTAAAAACATTAAAAATCTTAGTGGTTCCAAACTTTTGGACTGTACTGTATATATAACACTACTATAAATAATTATATTATTATACATAGCAATACATTTTAAAAATATAGTAATACAAATGGCATTTATAGAAAAAAACATTTACAAATATGAAGATTCTTCTATTCCTTCCATGCTTGAAAGTGTGTAACATTTTGGTAACACTTTATTTTAGTGTCCTTATTACTACAGTAATTATATGTAATGTGTAACAACTATAAATTATGCATAATTAAATGCAATTAACCCTTAACCACACCCTAATCCTAAGCCTATAGTATGTACATGTAGTTAATTATTAGTCAGTACTTAAATGTATAAACTACACTGTATCATGGAAACTAAAATAACCAATATTTTCACTAACAACCAGTCAGCTGCAGCAGTTACAGTTTCTATGTTAGTTAACACCTCAGTGTTACATTACGTATAATATATAAATCCCACGAAAAACAAGAAACTGTGGCCAAAGTAAAGATCCTTGCAATTAAAGTTTCTCTTTAGGGTCTTAAAATAAAACAGTAATATCACACCCAACACAGAGTGGTCTGCTTCAGTTATGCAACATCTGCATCCTCCGTGTAATAATGAGAGGTTGATAAACACCCACCTGAAGTGTCTTCAGCTGCTGGGCCTGCAGTGTTGTGGAGGTGCCCATCAGCTGACTGGCTGAGCTCACAGCTATCACAGGCTTCCCCACTGCAGTCACCATTTTGATCTGCGTCGGCTGGGCCTTGGCATCCCCTGTGCCCTGGGTAGTGGCGGGCTTGTTCCAAGTGTGGGGCAGAGCCAACATAATGGGCTGCCCTGTTTTACTGAGGCCAGCAACCAAGAGTTTTTGGCCCTCTGGCTTGAGAACAGCAGCGCCTGGAGGCTTGCCATCCGCAGCGGGGGAGCTGGCCACTTTGTTGATGATGAGCTGGTGGTTGGCTGGGACAGTAACGCTGGAGATTTTGGGGAGGTTTTGAGTCACCGCAGAACTGCTGGTTTTGGCAGGGATGGTGGTGGTTGTGGTGGTGCCAGCCATGAGGCCGGAGGGTGCAAGGAGGAGTTGAGTTCCTGTGCTGGTGCTACACTGAGCATCAGTGGAGGTGGAGGTCATCTGCATAGATGTGGTGGCTGGACACAGGCTGACGATTTCAGGCACCTCTGTTTCCATAGGAACCTGCGCTGGCTCTGGTTCAGATTGGGGAGGAGGAAGAGCGAGGTGATCAGCAGGGAGTTCCTCTTCCATCGCGATAGCTTCCGTATCCATAATCTCATCAGGCAGGAGGCTGTTGAGCTCAGGCGACACCACATCCATCGTGCACAAAGATATAGAAAACACACTAGGGAAAAAAAATTATTATTAAATGTATAAAAGAACAGAAACATCCACAAGCAAGAGATGAGAATATATCCCTGATAAAGTATAAATGTACAGTAAATACACTACGGTTCAAAAAGTTGAGGCAGTAAGATCTCTTTACTGTTTTTGAAAGTCTCCTCTGCTCACCAAAGCAGCATTTATTCAATTTAAAAATAAAGTAAAAATAGTACTTTTATGAATTATCATTACAATTTAAAATCTGATACATTTAAGGATTATTTGATGAATACAAAGTTCAAAAGGAACAGCAATTCTTTGAAATATTTTGTGACAATGTACAAGTCTAAATAAAATGAGCTTTATTTATTTCAAAACAATTTTAAAGAGGTTTTTTTTTTTACTAAATAAATAAAAAGCTATTCTAACTGACCCCAAACTTTTGAGCAGTACTGTAGCTTGGAAGCAGCTTGTCAATTTACATAAATTCCCATAATCAAGTGTAAAATAACGATTAATCGATCTTATTACTCGTTTATTCTATTAACTTTTATTGTAGTGTTAATAGACCATTGATAAGTTTATCGATTAAATTATCAACAATTAATCGATCATCGATTAATCATTAGCATCCCAAGTAGCGATCATAAATAGGCTATTATAGTGTTGTAAAATACATTAATATTCCG
>RJVU01029436.1:4659137-4672060 GCA_003731715.1 Anabarilius grahami
AATATCAGAAACGTTTCCAATACTCCTTTTCTTCAGTATCGATACACCGATACCAGCTGCACATTCTCACTCTCTCTTCTCTCCGACAGCGAATTGGCACACCCCCGCCTCCTCTCACTCACTCGTCTCATTCACTCCAGTTGAATATTGCTTTTATTGAATGCAGAATGATTCTGAATATTTGGTGAACCATTTGATGCATTCATTGAAGAACAAAATAAATAAGTGACTGACAAAGTTTCTCACAAATTGAACATCATTATGGCTTTCAAGCAATTTTCACCCAACACAAAATCAGTATCTGATTTTTTATCTGAAAACTGCACTACAGAAATTTCCATGACTACACAAGAATTCATTAATTCCAATGACTTTTCTGGGTATTGAAAACTAAATTTAAAATATCCCTGAAATCACAGCGTTTGTTGGATGGAGCCATTTAACTTTTGGGGGGGTGAACTACTACTCGTTTATTTAAAAATGAAACTAAAATAGTAATAACCATGCCCCAGGTTTCATAGACAAGGCGTAAGCCTAGTCCCAGACTAAAATGCATGTTTGAGCTGTTTTAACTGAAAGTAAATTGCAATGACATATCTTAAAATATGTCAGTACCATTGTTTTGTCTCAAGAACACACACCAGTAGTTTTTCTAAGGCACATTCATAAAAGATACTTTAATGTTGTAATTGAACTAAGGCCTAATCCTGGCTTAATCTAAGCCACGTCTGTGAAACCAGGCAATAATTTACATTCAGGTCTACCTTTAAAAAGGTGAAAAAGCCCACTGAATTTCCTAGCACTAATGCCTTTTTTTTTGCCATGCATGTAATAATAAACAACCACTTCAGCCTTATAATCATGTCTAGACAGCATTTATGAAAACGGAAAAATACTGTAGTGGGAACAACAATGACCAAGCTTGTTAATAATATACATATGGCATTACATTACAATATCCACACATAAAGACTGCAGCACTTTTGAATGAAAAATACATTGTACACAATATATAAAATAGATCTCTTCGTATCAAGCACATCAGCACTTATAGTTATGTCACATATATTCTGCTACAGTCAGCTGGCGGGCCATTCAAATCCCCATGTTTACTAAATGCTGTACACACTGCGAGCGACGCGACGCGACCGGACCGCTCCCATTCCAATCACCCACAGTCTCCACTGTTGACGGCGGTCGTCGCGTCGCGTCGCGTCCAGTGTAGAGGAGCTGTTTATGCTCAGCTGCTATGTGGCTAACTAGCACAGGAGCTAACCAGCAGTTAACGCACAGTTACATGTTAAGAACAGCTGTCACAGCCAACAGTAACCAGCCATAAACCTGACCATCTGCAAAGAATAACAGCAGTTATCTGCTTAAGACACTGCGGTTTAAACAGCAGCACTAAAACAACATTTTTATGCATGCGTTTAATCGCTAAACGTGACATTTATAGCTGTTTTAAAACCGTAAAACAACAGCAGGCCTCTTTGTACATGCCTGAGAATAACAATCCGTGTTTAATCCTTTACCTCAACAGTTAATTCAGTGAAAGACTGTCAGTTTCACATCAGATGGAGTTTGTTGATATTCGACGCGCCTGCTTTCCTGTCTATTCTGTTGCCATGGAAATATCGATATTTACAAGACATAGAGCGCAGCATGAGAGTTATTGTAGACTGGGACGTTTGCCTCTTGAATTGAGTCCTGTTATAGGGAGTTTAACACGCGCTGCTTGTCTATTTCAGGCCGGGTTGGATTTCGAAAGATCCGCCATTTTCATCTCGTCATCAGTTCGGACACGAGAAACAGGAGAAGAAGAAAAAAATTATTAATCATTACTCGATTCAAACCCGCATAACTGGAACAAAAAAAGAGATGTCTATCAGAATGACAGCCTCACCATTCACTATCATTGCATCTTTTTCATACAGTGAAAGTAAAGAGACTGAAGCTGTCATTCTGCCTGGACAAAGAAAACGAAAGCCATACAGGTTTTGAACAACGGGAGTAAAAATAGTTTTCATTTCAATGTTCTCTTCATCTTTGTGCTCTGTTATGATTTTGATTCAAGGGAATTAATACAAATACTATGTGAAATAAAAATGTAATATTAAAGTCTGTCCCTCAAACAAAAGCCACTCAATTACTCTTAGTCTTAATGTCAGAGATTTATATATAAAAAAAGAGAGCTTAGAAAACTGAAATAATTAAAATACTTATATTTCTTTCCATTTTTTTGAATCACTGCACACTGTGCAAATGTCCTAGGCGTAAACTTTTATAACCAAAATACTGTTCACTGTTTATAACAAAGAACTGGTCACTCTACCACTAATAATATATATATATATATATAATAACGTTAGTGTTAATAATATTGTGAACCAGTGACTAAATGTCTCCATCAGATGACAGGCGCGTCGGGCCAGCAGCTCGCTGTCATTCACTGTCAGGTATAGTAGCCTCAGGTGCTAACCAGTTAGCCACTATTAACTCCTGCAACGCGTCAACCCCTGCAGTAACCCTTGGCTATATTTGGTTGATGATGCAGAAGACCAGCAAACATTAACAGCGATCATTTGTGCTCGCAGCTGGGCGTGTGACGTACTCTGGAGCGAGCGCGGACGGACATCAGCTGACACTACACTGTTAGCAGCTCGGCTAACTAGCTGAGATCATATTGCCCCTCGCTGAACACCCACCCGAGCTTAAAGCACTTCTTACACTTGTTCGAGATGAGTGTCCAAACGCTTTCCTGAAATCCTCAACGGTTTCCACTTGATCACGCACTGTTAAATCCAACTCGGTGCTGCATCGTGTCGATCATCCGCTCTCAGACGAAGACGATTGTTTAAAATACCGCGCCGAGCGCCATTTCACCTCTAACATCCCATAATCAAGCCACGCCTTCATAGGAAACAACAAATGACGTCACGCAACAACTTCCGTCCGTTCAGTTTTCCACATATAGAGAACTCCAGTACATTACTGTTAAACTGGATAGATCCCATCAACAAGCTTTGTCAGCCTGGAAACTTTCCCCCACAAAACCAACTTATGAAATAATTCGGATATTAAAATTAGATCAGTCTTCTTTGATAAATGATTTAATAAAAACATAATTCTTGTTGCTGATTTATTCAACTCTAATGGTGATTTGTTATCTTATGAATGTTTTGTGAATAATATCCATCAATGTCCTGTTCCGTTTAAAGAATGTACCTCTGTTATGGATTAATATGTCTGATGAAAGCTTCCCTTACCCATGAGTCATGCTCAAAACCACTTTAAGTTATGTTTGGGGGGTGTTTCGCTTTTAAGTAGGAAGAATGTAATAATACATTTATTCGTCAACTTTCTTAATCTCCAAAAGGGATTTTTTTTTGGAGTTCTACAATAGATAACATTCAGTGAGGAAAACATGGTTATTACCATATAAATACTGTATACCAGTGTTAATTTCGTTAACGAAAACTATGACGAAAAATGTTTGTTGACGACCTTTTTTTCTATGACTGACGAGACGACACCAATTTCATTTAACGATAACGTGACTAAAACTACACATGCAATATCATTGACGAAAAAAGACGAGACTGAAATGTGACTAAAAGACTTTCACATTTTGTTTTTGTCGAATAAAGGAGACAAAACATTACAGACTGTCTTTACGAGCGGTCACGCTTACGGTTGCCAGATTTCCCGAATTTAACCCCCCTGTCAGAGCTTCTCTGTTAAAAGAACACGTTTTACTTCATCTTTGCAATCTGGCAACCACGAGCCCTCTCTTCACTGAAGCGCGGATGATCTGAAAATAGCATGAAAACTGAACATGTATTCTAGCAGGTAAAATGTCGAATACATTCAATGAAATTGCCTCATCTTTCGCGGTCAAAACTGACTGCACCCACACAAGCCAGCATCGCGCTACATAAGTGCTGTTCTCGACAATATAACCTTGTAAAAGTGAGGATTTAGCACTTAATAGCATGAAGAACAAATATAGACACAGACTGCATGTAGAATTAATATTAAAACTCTCTTCGATACAAAAACATACCCTTCTGCGATACTGTTTTTAATGTTGATCATATTATACCAGCAAGAATATTGCCCGAATATAATATATAACTTCCCGAATATTGATTTTGTTCAACAAACAAAAGGGTATAGTACATTTTAAGCAGTATTGTCAGTATTTTTGCTCTATTTTGCAACGAAAGCCACAGCAGAACTGCAACACACAAGCTGTTTCGTGAACGAATCGACAATGATTCAATGATTCATTCATAAATACAGCCGCTTGCTTTGATACTGAAAGAATGAATGACTCGATGATTCACTCATAAAAACAGTGACTTACCGCCACCCCCCAGACAGCAACATAGTGTGGCCCAGATCCGGCCCACATCTGGTACATGTGGATTACACACGGACCAGATGCGGGCCGGATCTGGGCCACACTATGTTGCTGTCAGGGCCACTGGCGGTTTTAATGTAATATTTAAAAGTATCACTTCGTTTTTATCATCATTGTATTTATTGCATTTTAAAATATATATATATATTTAAGGCATTATTTATTATACAAAGGTATTTCTAAAGGTAAAAAATGCACTGGAAAAATTGATTTAAGGAGGCAAATATTGTCCCTTAATGGAAATGTGTAACTGCAGTCTAAGTGGAAAAGAGAGGGTACGCAGAAGGATCAAAATTAATGTTGGTAACTGTAGTTTGATTAAAAGTAATGACTAAGACTTGACAAAAATGTGATGACTTTTCGTCGACTAAAACTAGACTAAGATATGAAAGACTAAAATGACAAAAATGTGAATAAGACTAAGGAGCATTTTCGTCTGAAGATAAAGACTAAAGTTGCGTTCCAAATGACGCACTATACACTATGCACTTATACACTATGTACTTGTGCACTATGCACTCATCCATGTAGTGCGTGAATTGTATAAGGTTATTTTGTCATTTAACAATGGAGTCCGATCCTCCCTTCCCCTCCACTATGTAATTAAAGCTGCAACAGTGGAGTGCATGAAGTGTCCAACATTCCACACTTCGTATTTTCCGTTAATTTAGTGCATCATCCGGGTATTTAAAGTGCACTTTTTCTTTTTGGAATTTTCTGTGTGAACGCACTACTCACACTAAATACTTAAAAACGTCATAGAATAGTGCACAAGTACGCGAATTGGGACGCACCTTAAGACTAAATCAAAAATGGCTGCCAAAATTAACACTGCTGTATACCCAATAAAGTGAAACATTTTGCATAATATATACCCTTGTAATGCTCTTGTGTCGAAATGTTGTGATGTAGCTGATATATGCACCTTCTGTAAAAAAGAAAGTGAAGATATTTGTCATTTATTCCCTCTAGTGGTCAGTGTGTGATGTGCAGTGAATGAGTGGCGCCCTCTGGTGTTCCGCTGCCTGTGTTGTTGTTTAAGTGACAAGGAAAATGGCGTCCGGCGTGAGGCAGGAGCTCGCACAGCTGATGAACTCAAGTGGGTCTCATAAAGATCTAGCGGGGAAGTATGTAATTTCAAGTCATTTACCAGTATTGTTCCTAACTAACTGCCTATTGCACAGATGTATTATTCTGTAGGTTTCTCCCATATTATGAAAGATGCGATGCTGCAGATGAGATGACTACAGGCTAACATTAGCTAGCGTGAGGATATGCACAGATGATACCTGTCAACATGCTTAGATTTGTTTGATAAAACCGACATAAGTTATAATAAGTTGTTAATGGTTAGTAGCTATTATAATCATTTATACATAGTCGTATGGTTATGTATTTAAGGATTTAATGGTCAATTTTGCAAGGGCTGGCCGCTGGAGTAATGGCAATAAGTTAACAACCACATTTCCTAAAATTAAGACCTCATGAAATCAAAATTGGAGGCTTTTAGCCGACGTCTTTTAGGTTTAAGGTAATTTATATTGTGTGCACCTAAAGGTTGAAAAATGGTATTTCATCAGACAAATGCAAAATTTTAAGGTCTTTCATTTCTGGTAAAAATGACCAAAAGTACTAGTGACTAATCTTGCATTCAGGGGGGTATCTAAATTTTTGTCCAATAAAATGTTCTAGAATGAGCATGTCCCGCCCCCAACACCACCTGCCTCTGATTAGCAAAATAACAAATTAATAAATTGGCAACCGATTTTTAAATTTTTTTTATATTGTTATCCAACTTAAAATTGTATAAGTTAAATATATGGTTGTGTTCTTATGCAATATTCTTGTATGTCTAATGAATAGACTAATCAATGTTTTTCCAAAAATTGTGTACTGTTCATCTGACAGATACCGTCAAATATTAGAAAAGGCTCTTCAGTTTACTGATGCAGAACAACTTGAGGCACTGAAAGCGTTTGTTGAAGCGAGTAAGTACACTATTATTTAAGTAGACTAATTTGATAATATAAATCGAATAGAATCAGCTTAAATTGTTTTGTATGGGATTTCTCTCTTTACATTGTTTAAACTGATGAGCACCCCTATTTCTTACACTTGCACAGTGGTCAATGAGAACGTCAGCCTGGTCATATCCAGACAGCTGTTGACAGACTTTTGCTCACACCTTCTAAACCTACCAGACGGCACTGCAAAAGCTGTATGCCACTTCACCCTGGAGAAGATTCAGCCCAGAGTAATCTCATTTGAAGAACAGGTAGGCCCCTATGTGTCATGAAAAATACTCTCAACTCAGTGCTGGAACCATATGCATCATATTTAAGCAAATCTCATGCACTTGCAGGTGGCTTCGATCAGACAACATCTTGCCACAATTTATGAGAAAGAGGAGGACTGGAGGAACGCCGCCCAGGTTCTTGTGGGTATCCCGTTGGAGACGGGTCAAAAGTAAGCCCACTTTTCTCAGCATGTTTTCATTTGGATGCCACCCAAATCTGCTAATGATGTATTTACATTCTTCTTATCTGTTTTTCTGATTCTATAGACAGTACAATGTGGACTACAAATTGGACACTTATCTGAAAATAGCTCGTCTGTATTTAGAGGACGACGACCCGGTTCAGGCTGAGGCCTACATCAATCGAGCATCTTTACTTCAGAACGAATCCACCAATGAACAGCTGCAGATTCACTATAAGGTGCACCAAATATTTATTTCAAGCTTTGTTTCTACACACACAAATACACACATATACAGTACCAGCCAAAAGTTTGGACACATTGATATTTTTTTAATGTTTTTGAAACAATTATGCTGCTTAATATTTTTTTATAACCTGTGATAAATCTTTGATGAATAAAAAGTTCAGCAATTTTATTTAAAATTCAAATATTTTGTAATAATATACACTACTGTTCAAAAGTTTTTTTGAAAAAACCCCCCAAACTTTTATTCAGCAAGGAAGTTTTAAATTTATAGTAAATACTTAGTAGGAAATATTTCTATTTTGAATAAATGCTGTTCTTTTTAATGAAATCAAATCAATCAGCATATTAGAATGTTTTCTGAATGATCATGTGACACTGAAGACTGGAGTAATGGCTGAAGAAAATTCAGCTTTGACATCACAGAATAACATTTATATATTAAAGTATATTAAAATAGAAAAACATTATTTTAAATTGTTATAATATTTTACAATATTACTATTTTTTTTCTGTTTTTTTTTATCAAATAAATGAAGGATTGATTAGCACAAGACACGTTTTTCAAAAACATTAAAAATAGTAATGTGACCAAACTTTTGACCGGTACTGTAAGGGCTGTGTTAATTTTGTGATGGATTTTTTTCAGCTTAACACATAAAAAATATTTAACGTGATTAACACATCATCCGTTTTTTTTTTTTTTCTGTCATCCTTTGGCTGCACTACAGTATATAATCATGCTATCATTCATTCAAGTGCTATTACAACATTCAAGTGTGATAAGATGCAAAAAAAAGAACATTTGTATATTCACTCTTTGTGAACAAACACCCGAAATACGAGCACAGAAAGCCTGCTGTCATTAAAGGATTAGTTCACTTTCTAATTAAAATTTCCTGATAATTTTCTCACCCCCATGTCATCCAAGATGTCCACGTCCTTCTCTCTTCAGTCGAAAAGAAATTAAGGTTTTTGATGAAAACATTCCTGGATTTTTCTCCATATAGTGGACTTAAATGGCTTAAAGAAGGTTGAAGGTCAAAATTAGTTTCACTGCAGCTTCAAAGCGTTCTACACGATCCCAGACAAGGAATAAGGGTCTTATCTAGAGAAACATTGCTCATTTTCTAAAAAAAAATTAAAAATCATATACATTTTAACCATAAATGCTCATCTTGAACTAGCTCTCTTCTTCTTCTTCTCTATTTGAATTCCAGCAGTGTAGACACTGCTAAGTGTATTACTGCCCTCCACAGGTCAAAGTTTGAACTAATTGTTATATACTTGCACTAGCATATTGTATATGACAATTTAGTTCAAACTTTGACCTGTGGAGGGCAGTAATACACTTAGCAGTGTCTACACTGCCAGAATTCTAATAGAGAAGAAGAAGAAGAGTGCTAGTTCAAGATGAGCATTTATGGTTAAAACGTATATATTATTTTTAATTTTTTTTTAGAAAATGAGTGATGATTTCTCTAAATAAGACCCTTATTTCTCGTCTGGGATCGTGTAGAACGCTTTGAAGCTGCACTGAAACTAATTTTGACCTTCAACCTTCTGGAAGCCATTTAAGTCCACTATATGGAGAAAAATCCAGGAATGTTTTCATCAAAAACCTTAATTTCTTTTCGACTGAAGAAAGAAAAACATGAACATCTTGGATGATATGGGGGTGAGTAAATTATCAGGAAATTTTAATTTGAAAGTGAACTAATCCTTTAATGTTAATCAAAGAACAAAAGACAAAGAGAAAATCACTCATTGCTCTTGACTGAATACCTTTTGTTGCTTTAATAAGGAGTAATCTATATTCAATTTATAATTTATGCATTGAAGACTGTTCAGTGTTTGATTATTCAGTTTCTGTATATTTACCTGTTAGACCTACCTGAAAATCCTAAAGCACTGTTTACAAGGTTACATGGGTCAAAAATAGTGGTTAAACGTATCGTTGTTGATCCGTGATCCGTACGGACCAAGCCCCACGGTTCGGCACGCATGTGATTCGCGGATCAATTGCAAGTTTCACCGCAATAGAGTAGAAGGTTATCATTTGCACGTGTTTTGTCTTGCTAGTTTACACATTAAATAGATATAAAATCATTCCAGCGCTAGAAGAGGCAAAAGAGGATTTAATTCGGTAGGCTATCGCACGCCACGCTGTTATCGGTGCGCACAGACGCACATACAAGGCTTGCGCGCATACACAGAGAGAGAGAGGTGCGTTTCAGATCGCTCGCGAACTCCAAATTGATTTCTCTTTCGTGTCCTCAATGCACTTGGATGGACACATACACGCGTTATGTCAGTCAGAATACCCCTCTCGGCAAGTATTCTCGTAAACGCATTCGGTTATGTCTTATTTGAACGAGGTGAGAATTCGGATGTGTGTATCTATCGGATGTGTGCGTGCATGGGGTCTTATTCTTAAAGTGACAGAAACCTATAAATACCTGCTGTTGTCTGTCACGTAAATCAAACAACAAAACCCAGCTTTAACAAAGATTAATCTATATTAAATTTATACAGTGAACAGTGTCATTTTATATTTAATTATTTATGTACATGAAAATTAATACTACAGTTAGCCCTTATACTTTATTTTATCTATGCTTGTAATTGGTGTACAGTATTTGTTATTTTCACTTGCCTTTAATAATGTATTAGTTGGGCTAGTAGTTTCTGCTGTGGTATCGGAGTAGTTAAAGTGGGCTAAGTAATAAATGCAAAGTTACCCCCCAAATTAATTTTTTTGTGCTGATCCGAAAAATTATCCGTTCCGTGAATTAATAACCGTGATATGATCCGAATCCGTCAAAAACAATGAAAACAATAACTATTTTTGATAGAGGTGCACTGATCGACTTGCCAGGGACTGGAATCGGACAAATTTCCACATGATCGGCCCGGATCGGTGACCGGCCAGTCAGTCTCACATTTTCAATTTAGAGCCGGTTTTTACTAGCATCGCAGACAGTAACATATAACAAAAGGCATATTTAATTAGATCTTAATTTTAACTTGACACGCACAATGGCAAGACTAAAACTCTAACATGGACATCTTTAAAACAAATCTATAAATAGATCAAATCTCTCGACACAAAGCATGACTGCACAAAGCGAGATAACCAAAGAAACAAATGGCATTAGCACAAAACGACTGGCCGCGATAGAGCACGAGGTACGCTGGCATGGCGCACACCACACACGGTCAAATCAAGTCCTTAAATATAGCTGGCGCGTCAGCAAATGGGCAGGACATCATGACGTCAGAAATGATGATTGACAGTCGAAGCAGCCAGTAAACACCGACCTAAAAGCAGAGGGAAAATAGGAGGACAGAAGAGTGTAAAAGTATACACATAACACACGTGGAACGTAACACGCAGGTTTCGTGCTCACACATTAAAAAGGCGTGCACCACTGATTTATGTAAGTTGCGTGCACATAAAGCCTTCTCTCAAACAGCTTGTGAGTTGCAAGTACGAAAATGAGTGGCTTACTGCGCTTAAACGGTCAAATACTTACAAAATTATGTTAAAATGCCTGTCTTGGCGAGTATTCAGTAAAACAGTTGAGAAAGAGAATGCTTGTTGTGTAACAGGATATTGGGACAGTGCATAAACTCTTAAAGTGACAGCAGTCTAATATTCCTGCTGCTGTCTGTCACGTTAATCAAAGAACAAAAGACAAAGAAAATCACCCTCTGCTTTTGACTGAATAAGATTTGTATCTTTAATTGTAAGCATTTCTCTATATTTAATTTTTACAATGAAGACTATCCAGTGTTATTTTACATTTGATTACTTTAATTTCTGTAGTATTTTTTTACCTTAATACTACTGTGAGACCCACCTGAAATAAGTAAAAGCTCTGTTAATTTCTTCTCTCTTTATTCTGTTGCATTTATTTATGACGTTGTTTGCAAATTGTTTATTTATTCTTATTTTATTACTGACTTTTTACTTGTTTTTGTTTTTATGAAAAAAAATTGCATTGAAGAAAAGTAGATTTTTTTTTTTGTCTATGCTGTCAATTATAGTTCTTAGAAAGAAAA
This sequence comes from Anabarilius grahami, assembly GCA_003731715.1. Lineage (NCBI taxonomy): Eukaryota > Metazoa > Chordata > Actinopteri > Cypriniformes > Xenocyprididae > Anabarilius > Anabarilius grahami. The sequence goes on from RJVU01029436.1 coordinate 4,670,350, forward strand.
TCGGGAACGGCAAAAATCGGTATTGGCAGATCACATTCACAAAAGCTTTGGAATTGGCCAAAAAAATTGCAATCTGTGCATCTCTATTTTTGTGAATTTTAGCAGGGCATGTAAAAATCTGAACCGACCCGACTGGGCCAACAGAAAAAAAACGGTAACGCTTTACAGTAAGGTCTCATTTGTTAACATTAGTTAATGTATTAACTAACTTAAACTAACAATGAGTATTACATTTGTTACAGAATTTATTAATCTTTGTTAATGTTACTTAATAAAAATCCAGCTATTCATTGTTTGTTCTTTACATCACAGTGCATTAACTAATGTTAACAAATACAACTTTTGATTTTAATAATGTATTAGTAAATGTTGAAATTAACATTAACTAAGATTACTAAATGCTGTAGAAGCATTTTTTATTCTTAGTTCGTGTTAACTAAAGTAAAGTTGTAAAGTGTTACCAAAAAGCATTGAGCCCTTATATATTAAAGGCAAACCTAAATGTGACATTTATTTATTATTAAGATTGTTTTAAGTTCCCTGAAATTTATCGTTGTTAGATTTCTTTAAAAAGCCTATTAAATGTTAAAATTGATAGCTTTTAATTATACTGCAAAGTTAAATGGCTATAATAGAGACATCAGTATCAGCACTGGTATCAGTAATTTTTTAATTGATTGATTGTAAACATTAACTAAGATTTATTTAACTTTTAAATAAATCAGCATTTATTAATCTTAGTTAATGCTAATTTCAACATTTACTTTTACATTTTTAAAATCAAAAGTTGTATTTAACATTATTATATTTATACATTTCACTGTAATCTATTTGGCAACAATGGCTGCTTGATTGAAATAATTTTATAAAAAAAGCAACAACAAAATATTGAGACACATTAGCTCAACCTTCCCAATATAAAGACATCCAAGATGTAAGATTATGTACTTGACAGTGTGTGATTTTGTAATATTTGGCTGCTTTATGCTTGTTGTAAAACTGTATTTTCCATCATGTTTTGTAGGTATGCTATGCCAGAGTTCTGGATTATCGGAGGAAGTTCATTGAGGCAGCTCAGCGCTACAATGAGCTTTCTTACAAATCCATTGTCCATGAGACTGAGCGTCTGGAGGCCTTGAAGCATGCGCTTCACTGCACTATACTGGCCTCTGCAGGTACTATTAATGTATTACATCACTAATGCTAAGCTACTGCTCATTTCAATCTTATCAGTTCTTCTTAATGTGTCCATAAGGTCAGCAGCGCTCTCGTATGTTGGCTACACTATTCAAGGATGAGCGCTGTCAGCAACTTGCCGCCTACGGCATCCTGGAAAAAATGTACCTGGATCGAATCATTCGGGGAAACCAGCTGCAAGAGTTTGCTGCCATGCTGATGCCACATCAGAAAGCCACCACAGCTGATGGTATTACATATTATTAGGAATCTGAATGATTATTACTTTAGTACTGCAATTCATTTGTGATCTTTTCTAGGCAAAGGGAATGACTAATACTTGTCTAATGCTTTCAGGTTCAAGCATTCTAGACCGAGCAGTCATTGAGCACAACCTGCTGTCTGCTAGCAAACTGTACAATAATATCACGTTTGAGGAGTTAGGAGCACTTTTGGAGATTCCTCCTGCAAAGGTACAGCTGTGTTGACTTACTTTGTTAGGAAATTTCTAATATAAAAGTATATGTTCAAAACA
>RJVU01029436.1:4672120-4702178 GCA_003731715.1 Anabarilius grahami
AAAGCTTTAATAATATTTTATGGATTTCATGCTGTTATAAATTTCTTTCTTTTCACAGGCAGAAAAGATAGCATCGCAAATGATTACTGAGGGCCGCATGAATGGATTCATTGACCAGATAGATGGCATTGTCCATTTTGAAAGTAAGTTTGTTTTTTGACTGAATATTTATGATGAAGACTGTATAGCCATGAGTAAAATTTAAGAGGCTTAAAAATGTGACATCTCTTATTTTTAACAGCGCGAGAGCCTTTGCCTACCTGGGACAAGCAGATTCAGTCACTGTGCTTCCAGGTGAACAACCTTCTGGAGAAAATCAGTCAGGCAGCACCGGAGTGGACGGCACAAGCCATTGAGGCGCAGATGACACAATAAACCCCTATGATACTCTTTTGCCTACAACACTTTGCTTTCTCTCCTCTCATTGGTTAAAACTGAAAAGGCTCACATTGAATTTAATTTAACCTGGCAATATGTTCTGTTAATCTTGACCTTTCTGCTTGTGAGGTTAATATTTTCATAGTTATGGTCTGTGATTATCTTAATGCCTAATAAATGTTGTGAAAATTTCTTTGTCTCAGTGTTGTCTCCATTTTGCTTCATAGATTTGCTGCTATTAACAACCAAGTAATCAAAAAGCAGTGCAAGATGAGCATCTGTGGTTAAAAAGTATTTACATTTTTTTTTTTTTGATGAACAATCGTTTCGCTAGGCAAGACCCTTATTCCTTGTCGGGGGTCGTGTAGAGCCCTTTGAAGCTGCACTGAAACTGCAATTTGGATCTTCCACCCGTTGTATCCCACTGAAGTCCACTATATGGAGAAACATCCTGGAATGTTTTCCTCAAAAACCTTAATTTCTTTAAGGTCTAAAGAAAGAAAAGACCTGAACATCTTGGATGACATGGGGGTGAGTAAATTATCAGGAAATTTTAATTCTGAAGTGAACTAATCCTTTAAGGAGTGAGACATGGAAGGTGGGGTGAATTCTATAGTGTGAAGGAAACTAACTCATAGATGATGGGATTGACTTGACGAACAACAGAGAAGGGACCAATGTATCTGGGACTAGACTTCTTGCTGGACAGGTGCTGCTTGATGTCCTGTGTGGAGAGCTATTGGAAAGGAGTGATTCCAGTTGCAGGCTGACGGAGGGAGTTTTGGGCGTACTCTGCCCAGACGAGGAAGCAGTTCCAGGAGTTTAGGTAGCCGTGGCACAAGGTTCTCAAGAAATGTCTCCTGAATTTTCCTCTCCGCCTGCCCGTTCATCTAAGGATGGTATTCAGAGGACAGGAAATCTTGAAATCAAAACGTGTAAAGAATAAGCCCATTTAGCCTGGTGGTGATTCAGGCTTTTAGCCTCACAGAGGTATTCTAGGTTCTGATGGTCAGTTAGCACTGTGAAAGGATGACAGTCATGGAAAGCTTGATTCGTGATGGTTTCCCCTGCTGCTGCGATAGGACTGCTCCTACCCTGGTTGTAGATGCATCTACTTCGACTACAAATGGTTTCTCAGGGTCAGGATGAATAAGGAGAGCGGTGCTCTAATGAAGGCATCCTCAAGTTTCTGGCTTGTTTGACCTCTGGGGTCCAGGACAGAGACTTGGACCTGCCTTTCAGGCGATTTGTGAGTGGAGATGAAATGTTTGATGAAGCGTCAGTAGAAATTGGCAAATCCCAGGAATCACTGTAGTTCCTTTACTGTGGTGGGAATGGGCCAGGTGTGTACTGCATCCACTTTCCCCTCATCCATTTGCATGCCGTTTTCACTGATGTTATATTCTAGGAACTGAACTGAAGACTGATGGAAAGTATGCTTCTTGGCTTTCAGGAGGAGCTGGAACACACGTAGGCATTGAAGAACCTCTGAAATGTGCTGCCAGTGTGCGGCCATGGCCTGGGAGTCATCTATGTAGACCAACACAAAATTGGTGGAGGTATCCTGGAGCACCTCATGCATGAAGTCCTGGAATACGGAGAGGCGTTGACGATTCCATACAGCATGACACAGTATACGTAATGGCCAGTAGGTGTCACAAAAGCGGTCTTTCACTTGTCCTCCTCATGTATTCGGATGAAGATATTAGCACTTCAGAGATCTAGTTTAGTGAAAACATTTACTCCTTTTAACTGTTCCGAAGCTGCTGAGATGAGGGGAAGTGGATAACGGAAATTACTGTGATCTTGTTTAATGCCCAGCAATCAATGCAAGGCCCCAAACCTCCGTCCTTCTTGGCCACAAAGAAAAATTTAAAGCAGCAGGGGAAGTGGAAGGGTGGATGTAGCCTTGCTGGGGAGCCTCTCCTACATACTCCTCCATGGCCTTCTGTTTCGGGATGGAGAGGGGCAAAATTTTGCCACAGGGAACTGGCTCACCCAGAATGAGGTCAATGGCAAATTCCCATGGTTGGTGAGGTGGTAATTGTGACATTCGTTTGGGGCAGAAAATGTCACTGTAGGGGGCATAACAGGTTAGTATATCCACAGATTGTTGTTCCACTGGTCTCTTGATAGACATAGAGCACAGGTGTCAAACTCAGTTCCTGGAGGGCCACAGCCCTGTAGAGTTTAGCTTCAACCCTAATTAAACGCACTTGATTCAGCTAATCAAGTCCTTCAGGCCTATTTGGAAACTACAGGTGTGTGTGATCGGAGCAGGGTTGGAACTAAACTCTGCAGGGCTGCGGCCCTCCAGAAACTGAGTCTGACACCTCTGACATAGAGTTTAGGGAGATAACTCTGGGTCTGAGAGGAAATGGTTTTGGAAAGACAGGGAAACAGCCAATTTGTGAATGAAACTCACCACCGGATGAGGAGGTCTGAATGGACATGCCAGAATGATGTCCTCCAGCACCGCAGTACAAACAGAGGCTCTGGTTCAGTGTCATTGCCACTCAGCCAGGGAAAGTCGGGTGTGATAAATTCGCATTGGCTTGTGACCTGGCTCTGGTGTGCTGGCTGGTATTAGGAGGACTGCTGACACTGTTGGTCTTCCATACAATTTCTTACTCAGTTAGCTACTCGGATGGACAGTTTAATGAAACGCTCAAGCCCAATGGACTCATCTTATGCCGAGAGATGCTGCTGCAGAGCTGGCTCCAAACTGTGATGGTACGTGGTGAGAAGCATGCAATTGTTCCATCCATTGGCTGCCACTAGCATATGAAACTTCAAAGGATAGTCATTGATTGAACTTTTGGCTTGACGTAAATAGTATAAATGCTCACCAACTGAAAAGTCCCCAATGGGTCGACCAAAGACCTGTCTGAAATGGGCAACGAAGTTGTCAAGTGATTATTTTCTTTTCCTCTCTCCCCTCTCTCGTCTCTGTCGCTCCTGATGCTTCCGTCTCCTTTTATCTCGTCTGTCCTTACTCCCAGGTGCCGCGGCCATTGTGACGGGTCCTTTACTTTCGTTTAGGTGTTTGTTGATTTTATAATTATATTAAAGTTGTTGAACATTTAATGGTTCCTGCCTCTTTCTTCCCTGATCTACATACCAAATTTTGCAATTTTTAAAAGTATTGTAACAACAAATTAGTAAAACGAATATATTGTATACTGTATGTACTGCAAGTATAGTGTTTTTAATGTTTGTATATTCAGCACTTGCATACTGTAAGAATGCAGTAGTCCAACTGCAAAAGCCTAAAAGGTCAAAGAAAATTTTAAATGAAAAGCATGTTACAGTACACTCAAACAAGCTGTGCAACTGTAAAATCAAAGTCAATGAAAGATTCATTCTGCCTTAGCATCACAGAATGGGGTTTGGTGTCTGAACAATTGTGAAAAACTGTAACAAGATACACCTGGGGGAGACAATCAAGGGGATATCGAAACTACAAAAGGACTACAAAGATGGCAGACAGAACAGGAAAACAGGAAGTAACAAATGTTCAGGGAAAAACAGAGAACATGACACATAATATAATCTAAATAATAATCTTTAATACACATAAGGAGCAAACTTCAGCTGATATAAACTTCTACTAATGAATCATTGTCACATTTTAACATATAGGGACCAATGGTGCTGTAAAACCTAAAGAGTTACATATGCCAAGTATGTGTGTGTGTTAGTGGATACATGTGCACTATTGACCCACAGTTGTCATTACATGTCTCATACAGCTATCATGAGAACAGCTGAATAAAACTCAATAAGAACAAAAAATTAAACTCGAATATTCAAATGAATAAACATTATTGCATTCCTGACATTTGTGAGAGCCTAAGTCACCTCTCAGATACAAAATACAGACGTTGCTTGTAAAAGCAATACCAGCATAGATTAAAGAAAATGTCTCAGGTTACAAACGTAACCTTGGTTCCCTGAGAGGGGGAATGAGACACTGTGTCCTAGGATGCTAATGGAGAATGCCTCAGCATGACTGATGTCTGAAGCACGTGTTTAAACACGGCAATCATATTGGCAGACGCCAGCCTATGACGTCACTACTGCGACTGTGGGGTCTAAAAAGGGCGCCTAGAGAACGTCATCGACTTCTTCGTCTTTTCAGGGAACCAAGGCTACCTTTGTAACCCGAGATGTTCCCTTTCGATTGGGAACTCACACTGCTTCCTAGGACGCTAATGGGGAACAAAGGCCCATGTTGCCATGCTGAGGGGAATGCATGCCATATAGGCTGTAAGCACAAGAAAAATAACTCAAATGGCCTGATTGCCAGAGTTAAATTCCCCAAAGGTGCACACCAATAATTTGCTGTCTGTGACATTATTACCTACAGACATTGCCCAAGCTACATGCCACAATGAGGAAGTACAATCTTACCATTCATCTCACAATGCAAAATGAAAGGACTTTACCCCAGGCAGAGCTCAAGGGCCTGGAATCATTATTCTAGAAAGATTCCTTTAAGGGAGTATGGCCAGGGATGAAAGGGGACCCTAGCCTGTCACTTTCAAGGGGGATCTAAGCATCAACCCCAAAACCCTCCAGGGAGGCCAACTTTGTTCCATCTTAATCCAGTAAGCCTACAACCTGTCTGCTTAACAGAATCTCTATACCTCATACCAGAGGCCTCCAATGAGTGGGTACTGCATAAAGGCAATAACCACAACACGTTGGATTCCAGAGACGGGCATACTGGGGAGCAACACTTAACACAATGACCCTCCAAGCTTGGGGAGTGACACTGCTCATCCCGAAGAGGAATCTCCAGAACCTACAGAGCATAAAAATTACTCTGGGGAAGCTGAGTACTCTACCTAGAGACCCTCAAAGAGGAGAGTACTTAGGCTCTACTAAACACTATCAGGGAGGCTCACAAGAATCCTACTACCTGATACTACCCCGCTTGTAAGACGCCACAGGAAGGCCTATCGTTATCCAGCTCCGGGCAGTGCAGTACTCTTCAGAATGACCCTCTAAACGAGGGGAGTACTAAGAAAGCTCGACAGGACAGCTCTGGCATAGCTAGAGGAGCAGAGAACTCTATCCACCTTATTACTGACGAGCTCAGTGTATTTGAATTATGGGTTGCACTTCCAGTTTGGGGAACTTCCATTCAAAAAGACTGAAACGAATCATTTCAAATCATAAGGTTGCCCCATAAATAAAGCTTATCAGTCAGTTTGACTGAATGAGCTGTCATTATTCCTTAATGTTTTATTTTCAGATATCACGAGAATAACGTAACACTTGGTATTTTAACGTGACATGTTATAACAAGAATATCTATGGCAAGAGCTCTTTTCAGTCGCTGCATTTTTTCCTCAGGATTATTTTCTTTTTTTCCCTTTTGCATTCTGCTGTAATAGTATGAAAAAGAACAACATATACTGCACATTTGTGGTCTGTTCTCGCAATTTAATTTACAATTTATCCCATTATTAATTCACTAGAATACACAAAGAATCTCTAGTTTTTCTCCTCAAATCCTCACGTCTCTTTCCAGGTTTGTTTTTACAGGTAAATACAATTTATTATCTGTCAAAATAACAGAAATCACTTATCAATATAGTACACATAATACACGCAACATAATACAGATATACTGTATATATAACTACAGTGATACCCGCTCGCTATTGCTGTGGAAAGAATCACGCTTTTGGGGTTATTCATGGTCTGTTGAAAGTAACTTGTTGATGCTTTTACACTTTCAAATGTCCTTTTAACGTTCAATGGTTGAAGGGTGAGTAGAATAAATGTCATCTCATTGTACCCAGTTTAAAAAAAAAGCGCTTAACGGAAGTTACACCCATAATTCGTGCAAAGCGTCATGGGGCGTAGGAATATGGTGGATATAGCAAAACCTCTCAACCAAAGGGAAGTACTGGCCAAGCTCTGGAACCAATTATCAAGGAGGCTCCTGAAGAGCCTTAAAACCTGATACCAAACTGCAGAGTTTTAGTGAGCCATTAGTTACTATAAACTATATCAAACTGAGGTACGTCCATCCAGGAGGCCCGAAGGGGCCAATGACTCAACTGTGTAATTAACTCAAGCAGCAAGGCCCATAAGGGAGGCTGACTCAAGGTCTCCTAGCTTGGCATAGCTCTTGTACAAAGTTTCAAAAATGCAAAGTACTCAGCATGACAACCCGCAAAACGAGGGGACAACTAAAATGTTATTAAAGCAGCCAGACTATCAAAAAGGCTATCAAGAAAGCCTACTACTCGAGAACTGTCATAGGCATGTGCTCGGATTTGCACACAAAGCTCGAGCATAGTACTCTACAGATCGACCCTTGAAGAGAGGGGAATACTCAACTGGACTCAACCAAAGCCTATCAGGTATAAAAGGCCACCAATGACACATAGAGTACTATGCTCAAGCTTTATGTGCAAATGGTTCAGGCCATAAGAGCCAGCAACTCCAAGTATCGCCTATTAGCACAATGCAGACCTCAGCAAAATGACTCTCCCAGTGAGAGGAGGTCCAGTGAACTAAAAACTACCCATAGACAAAGTAATCACAGAGTCTATGTCTCCTGAAAGCTTTTAATGGAGCTCCAGGGAGCAGAGGCCTTAAAAATTCTCCAAAAAGAGGAGCCATACCACGTTCCACCTGAAGGCTATAGAGGAGGCCCAAAGGAGAGCCTACAACTCCAAGAACACTCTGTGTTAGCCTAATTACTAATTAGGCTACAGGGAACGGAGATCTCTGCAAAATGTCTCTCGCAAATGAGAGGACACCTGACAATGCTCACATTTGATACTTGAAGAGCGGAGGCCTTAAAAGAACAACTCTTAAGAGGGAGTCTACAACTCTATTAAAATCTATAAAACAGCACTCACTCACAAGACCCGATCCGGACCGGACCATCAGAAAATTTTTCTTATTTACATAAGAAATCAATAAAACATAATTGGTCCAGCCCCAAGGTCTGATGTTGCGAGTGCAAGTAAGAGCCCTCACCTAGCTGGATTGTTTTTACTTTTTTTTTTCAGAGTACCATACTTAATCAATATATTTTCTTTAGACATGAGCCTAAATTTTACTTTATGTAGTTTAATATAATACATATTTTTGGCTTTTTACAACTTAATTTCACCATAAACAAAAGCTAATTAATAAAACCCATAATAATTTTTGAAGTCAGTAAATCTATATTTTGCACATCAATTACACTCTGGTGTAAACAAAACTATTTAAACAGAATTGTTTTTTTTTTTATTTTTCTATGAAGAGTGTTATTTGCTTTTAGTAAAACAATGAAATGAACCAGGATTTTGATTAGACCAATATAACACCTTAAATAAATGACATAGTCTTTTCATTTTTTTCCCGGGTAGTAGAGGTAGATTGTCAGCTGTTTCCCCCAAATTTTCTGATGATATAGGCGTATATGTGTCTGAAGGACGGTCTAGTTGCTTTAGTTTTGCTTGATCAGATGCAGCATGAAATGTTGATTGTGAAATTCTTGACGGAACCACCTCCAGCTGCTGTCGGTGCGTTTCTGCAACATTTTGTTGTAAGTTTGCCAGCTGCTGTGGTTCTGATGGTTGAGGATTAAGCTGTAAAAATGATACATTGTGTATTTGTTGCTGTCCTCTTGTCTTTGCCTTCTCTTCAGCCAGGTTTTTCAATTCCTTTGTTATATAGAGATCAGTCTCCTCCAGCAGAAACGTATTATACTGATATGCAAGTGGTTGCATGCAGTGAGATTGTCTTATAGCTGTGAATGTCCAAACGAGACTTAGTGCAAATCAAATCAAAATGGCGATCTTCTTAAAAAGAAATTAATATGAATCAATTGTGAGATAACAGGCACAAGTTCAGTGACTACAGCTATACTTCTGTGATTAAAATTTGATATTATTTAACTTAAAAACAGACATATAACTCATGTGCTTATTATAATGTTATTATTTAGATTTTACAATCAAAACACTACCACAATATTTAATTTTGACTTTCTGCTTTATTTACAATGTACACTAGACTTGCCACGATATTATAATTCTCATAATGCAACAATTCTAAACTGAATTTTATATTTTTAATTAAAAATTAAACATGAAACTGAAAAAAATAAAGCAAATGAAATTATTAGTTCATCCAAAATGAAGGAAACGTGTCAGAGTAATGCCTAAGTGGAAAGATCGATAAAATGCGCATGCGTCCTCTACTTGGGTCCTTCACAGAAACGAGTGAGCATTTGCATCTTAAACAAGTTTAAATGCAAAGCTGTTGAACAAGCAAACAAATATGACTAAGTATAGGATGAAAATGACAAACAAATTTCTATGACTATCCCACTAAATTGCCTTTTATTACCAATAGAAAGAAAAGCACACTCTCTTTCTCCCGATCTCATACACAGACAAACTTGTCTCGCAAAACACATGGAAACATACATATGCACAGTAATTTGTTATAAAATAGTTTGCATCTGCATAACCTACATGACATTTCTCAGTAGTGAGGTGGTATCGTTGCTGTTTTTGCATTCTTACATTCCAAACACTTGGTGTTCAAAAAGCCCAAAGAACAGTGTCTCTGTTAAATGAATTTAACATATTGTGATGACCTTTAATTTTAATTTCAAACTTTTTTATTTTATTTTATGTAGTTATTGCTGTATTGTAAATTGTACTTGCAAAATGTGAAAATTTATTTCACATTTTCAATATCAGTGTGCAGGGGCGGTGGGGGCAGTTCAACTCTGATTGAACTGATTAAGACGTGATACAGATTTCGGTAAGCTACTGTATCTTGCAACATTTTTTCTGATGTTCATTCATGTTTATTTCGTTTTGTAAAATAGTAAAGAGGAAGGGATGATCGCGTTCACTCATGATCCGTGACAACTTTTCAAGATGAAAACTGAGAAGTCTTTGTACAACTTTCTTTTCATAATATAAATAAATGTATAGCCTAGGCCCATTTGCTTATCCTGTAAGCTCGTGAATAAAAATGAAAATGTGGACGAAAAAAGAAGAAACTAGTCTTATTAAAATTTCAAAATGACGGGGAATAATTGATTATGACGGAATTTTTACAATCCTCACGCGACCTCTGGTTGGCAGTGTGTACACAACCACCCTATAGTGATAAAAATCCACCCTCTCCTTTTTTTTGATCCCCATAAATCAACAAGCCGTTTCCAGATCCCCGGCAGTGTGACGTCACAAAAACCACAGGCCCCGCCCATGAACGTTGACAGACACTGCCGTTTGAACGTAGAAAAGCTCTGAGCACGTTCACAGCGAGCTGTACACAGTCCTCCATTGCTGCACTGACGAGAATGTCTCCCAAGCGTTTTAGGTGTTCTGTAGCTGGATGGATTAATCCACATAGCTCTCTCCATTTACTCCCTAAATCTTCCAGAAAAATGCTCCCTCAGTTCTGCCGAAATTCGTTTATGTCTGCGCGAATCATTTCACACCGGACTGCTTAGTGAACGAATATCAATACAAAGGGATGATACAAAACAGAGACTGTGCTAAAAATGTGCTACTCAAGGATATACAAGTAAAAACTGTTCGTGATCCGTGGAGCTTACAGCCTCCAGAGTGATACTGGATACGGCAGTAATGAAGGTGAGAGCACTTTATTACAGTTCATCTGAGTTTATTTACGGATAAAAAATGTACCAGTTTATTAAGCACCACCCGAAATGCATAAGGTCTTTATATATTTGTTTACTGTTAGTTGTAACGAGTGTTTCTGTGTTCTTCGGTATGTATGTTGACAAGGGAAAGAGAGAGAGTTTATGGATAATATTTAATGCACTTGCACTGTTTTTTATTAAGCTCTTACAGTGATTTTCTAGAGTGAAAACGGACGCTTCATCTTTTGTGTGAAGTACAATAAACGTCATAAAACTCATCTGTAAAGTTTTGGCCATCATTCGAACGGTACAACAGGCTTGTAGTAATATAGTGGATAAAAACAAGAACACAATATAAGTTATAACCGTAATTTAACTAAACTATACCTGTTCTATCTCCATGCAGCATATATTCGCAGTTTCTGACATTATAGTAACTGTAATTTGAAAAAAATTAAATTTTAAAACTAAAATTGTAATGTTTTACCTGCATAGTGAAATATGGAGCAAACACTAAATCATATCTCTTAAAAAAGACAAGAAACTTTTTTTTTTTTAAATGTATTTTATTTGTTGCACTGGAATGCTTTATGAAATGTTGTGAGTAATTTTTTAGGCTAAGGCATTTACATATCATATAGACATGTATGACAATAACATGACACTACTTCATATTTACAACATAATGCTCTTTCTTATAGTTTAGTGACTACCAAGACAATTGACATAGACGTAACTGTACTAAGAATATATATATATATCACTGTAAATCTATCTGTATTAAAATAATGTGTTGTCAGAAATTATACAAATTAATAATCAAAATAATACAACAATATTCTCCTAAGGATGGACTTTTAACTTACAGCCACTCATAGTTCCACACCACAACCAACAGTGGATAAACTGATAAAGTGCAAGCATGACATTTTGAGTGACGATGTTTGTGGTCCAAAGTTTTTTTGCTACAGCAACAGCCTGTACTTTCATAGTTTCAAAGTTTGATTAGTGTATTTGCATACCTCCATTTTTCCTTAGTTCCCAAGAGCAATAATTAAGGACTATAAGGTAGTGTGACTGCCAGCTAGTATTTTTCTCTGTTGCCTTTTGAAAACAGAACAACTATGTTCACTGCTTTTGATTTGTGTAAGAAAGTTTCCTTAGAATTCTCCAGTACGCTTCCTAATTTCAATGTCTCTCTTCAGCTGGCAGGCTGCACAAGGCATGCAGAAGTTACTGACAAAAAAGTCATTACACATGGATCCCTGGAGAGCAAAAACAAAATTAATTTGTGATTAGATAGATAGATAGATAGATAGATAGATAGATAGATAGATAGATAGATAGATAGATAGATAGATAGATAGATAGATAGATAGATAGATAGACACTAACTTGTATGTTGTATTTAGTTCGGTATACACTTCTGATCGACATGCCTAAACCGCATAAGCAGCACTCGTTCATTTCGCTAGCAATGGAACAGCCCAAACAAGGGAGGCAGAAATAGCCATAACAGCCTAAAAAAAACATATGATTGATGTTAAAATCACATTATGACTACTTAAGATTTTATAGATTATTGGAACTTGGAATTACTTACATATGCTCATGTCTTCACAGCAGCTCATTAAGCCTGTGTGAAATTCTCTGGGTGCAAATGCAGCAGGTTGAGATGTGACCTCCATGATCTAGGGCAGATAAAGTAATGTGAGGCATCAAGAACGCTACATTTTTTTTTTCAAAACTGCAAAACAAACATATTTAGTTCACATGACATCTAAGTAAAGCATTAATTTATCCAACAAGTTTGTTCCCCAAAGTTTATCAAAAATTATATAATATTTAAATGTACCTTTACTTTTGAGTCAGGAAACTCCTCTACACACTGAAACTGGCACAGGATGTCTTTATATACAGTTGGAAAGGTATAAGTTCAGACACACCCTTCAAATCTACAGTAAATATCAATAAAAACTTTATATTGACAGTTTTTTATTGCCCAAGAATATATTGCACATCCTTTAGGTCTAAAGTCCAAATAGTTAAAAGGCTCACGTTCAGTTTTCTGTCAAACCTTCCAGTGATGACATTTGTTGCCACATCATCAACCATTCTTGCGAAACCATCTCTTTTACAAGAAAGCACAATGATGGCATATCATTATAGTCAAACAAATTAAATGAATTAAAACATCAGCTTAAAATAAACTAAAAAAAACATAATAATCTTTTGGTCACTGCATAAAACGTACTAGTTGTATTTCTAGGACAATATACAGTTCAACAGTCTGGGATCTGGAAGGTTTTTTGTTAACACATTACAATAAGGTCTCATTAGTAAAGGCATTAACTAGCATGAACTAACAATGAACAATATATGATTTACAGCTTTTATTAATTTTTGTTAATCTTATTTAATAAAATTACTATTAATGTTCACGTTAGTTCACAGTGCATTAACATGTTAACAAATAAAACTTTTTATTGAGTATTTATGTATTGTAAATGTAAATGTGTTGGGTGTAATGAGAGGGAGAGGAAGAGTGGAATAGGTAGAAAGAGATGAGAGAGAGGAGGAGAGAGTTTAATATGAAGCCTGTGAATCAGCTGTCTGAAGCACCTGAGAGGATGATTTTACAGACTGCGCTGAAACTGTGAAGTCAACTGTGATTAACTTTAATACTGTGATGATGATGATGATGATAGTTTTATGTTTTGTTCATATATATTTGAATGATTACATTATTGAATTATTACATAGTTTTAGTACATTTAGTTATGTGAATTAGTTTTCTAAAATGTACATCACTGCACTTTTGTGATGACATTTGGACTTCTTCTTGTAATGAATACGTTTGCAAGCATCACACCCTTTTAGAGAACAAAAGTGCTCAACCGTGTTTTAAGGCAAGCATGTTTCCCATTCATTTTGGGGTTTGAAAATGGTTCATAGAGGTTTAAACCGATTCTTTATTGAAGAGTTCTAAGACATGGACCAAACTAACCAGCTCCGAGGCGAACCAAGACATTACAGACTTGTTGTTTAAAATCAGTGGATTTGTAGATTTCGCATTGAAATGGAGTGGAATGGATTTACAGAAGAGTCTTTAATGAAGGAGTGAAGGAACTACAATGGAATTAAGTACTGTGAATGATAATCAGAAGAAAAACAAAAAACTATTAAGTTGTCCATTGAAAGCATAGAAAAATTACAAAATGTTTAAACATTGTGCTCACCAAAATTTTAGAAAGGTTTCCAAGTTTTGGACAATCAGCTGAATTCCTAATAATTTCTTATCATAATTGCGAATATATCATTGAAGACCAGCGATAAGGAAAACATTTATTTTTGATTGCACAACAATAGTAATGCGTCACAGTCAGACATGCCCCTTTCACAGCTGTGATGCCTGGATTCAACTTCGCCCAGACATTACTGGCAGCAAACATTTATAGCTTTACTGAATGACAGAAAAATGAGGTCATACACGGTTTAGTATTTTCTTGTTCTCAACCACACTTTGCCTAAGGCATTTTCAAACTTTTGAAGGGCACTGTATTCAAATAAAACAAGTTTATTATTATTATATTATTCAAATATATATATATGAAGACTTCAGATGCAAAAGCCTCTAAGTGCCATCTGAAATTTTCTTCTAAAATGAGCATTTTTATCAAGCTTGTATGTTTATGTTCAGTTAATTCACTTTAATGGCAATGAAAATGACCTATTAATTGACATTAAAGTGAAATTACTGAACCTATACATATGAGCTTGATAAAAATGCTAATTTTAGAAGAAAATTTCAGACGGCACTTAGAGGCTTTTGCATCTGAAGTCTTCATATATATATATAGTAGTCAACATTTGAAGTGGATCAAAATAAGTTAATCTAAGTTGTCCTAAGAACTAAGTTATCCTAAGAAGAAGGTTTTAGGGACAACAAAGGTTTTGATCCACTTCAAATGTTGACTACTGTATATATATAAAGTTATACATGGATTAAAATGACCATTTCCATAATAACAGTATTATTTATAAAATCCTTTTTTGTCTCTTTAATATAGCTGCAAGCAGTGATGACGGGCCAAAGCAGGCGCCACCACCACCTCAATGGCTTTTATATAAAAATCATATTAAAACAATTATATAAAACTATGTTGTCAGTACCCTACAAATGAACTAGTTCTATGTCTTTATTTTGTTATTCAAAATCATAGAAAAGTTAAGCAAAAGCATATAGCAATGAAAGGGTTAAAATCTACACCATCAGGAGTGTAAAAAAAGACTCACTCACACACACACACACACACACCTTCCTAGAAGTAACAATATTTTCTATATCTATGAAAACTATTTTATAAAACCTGGCACAAAGTATATTTTTCTTGTTGAAGAAAGTCAATTAATTTAAATTCTACATATTATTACTTAAATAACAATTTTTGTTATTTAATAAAACTATATCTTTTTGTTTAGATCGAAAACAGAATTTAAATTAATTGACTTTCTTCGACAAGAAAATTATACTTTGTGCTAGGTTTTATAAAATAGTTTTCACAGACAAAGAAAATATTGTTTTGATTGTTTGAAAAAAAGATATTTGGATCAACAACAACAACAACAAAAAATCTCTCATTTGTTACAAATGTATTAGGCAAATGTATTAGTTCTTCTTAAATTACATTTATGGTTTGGGTCAAACCTTGGATTTACATTATCATATACATCAGTTCCACATGAATCAGTTATTAACAAACATAATTTGTTCAAGTAAATTCAACATCAACAAGTTAAGTAGTTTCAAAGTAATTTTATGTGGTTTCATGACAGGATTCAATTTACTCAAATTCATACATTACATCACTGAATTACAACAAGCTGTTAACAAGCCATAGTACATATTAGCATACTAAATACAAAGTCAGCTCCTTAAGCAAAGCAACAATGACATACTCTTTGTGTATCTGTGGAACCTTTACATTTTAGCATGTAAAGGTCTCTTTTTGAATGCTAAGGGGTTAAAAACTGTTCACGGAAAGCTTCTTTGGGGAACCAAATCTGTATCTTATACTGCATTGCTGTGAAAAACGCCTTTTTGGAACTTTGATTTTTAAGACATTTTCATTATGTAATAATAATTAACTCTTTTAATTTTCCTTTATCTTTAGTTTCCAAGAGCAATACACAAGGACTCGCTGTGTAGACAGTCATCTAGAGAGCAGTGCTCTGAAACTCTTTCAGTTCTCATGGTTTCAGTGTTCCATTACTCTTCCTTATGTTGATGTCTCTCTTCAGCTGGCAGGCTGCACAAGTAAAGCAGCAGTACGAGACTAACCAGTCATTACACATGGAACCCTGGAGACAAAACCAAATCCAATTCAAACAAAAATGTAAACAATAGGCCTTATATGTATTCATAGATAGATAGATAGACAGACACTAACTTGTATGTTGTATTTAGTTCGGTAAACACTTCGGATCGGCATGCCTAAACCGCATAAGCAACACTCGTTCATGTCGGAAGCAATGGAACAGCCCAAACAAGGGAGGCAGAAGAGGCCACAACAGCCTAATAAAAATATATTGATTCAAAAGTAAATTACATCAGCCGGATAGATGTATAACTCACAATTTACTTACAATATATTTGTGTTCAGTGCCATTGGAATCACTTACATACACTCACGTCTTCACAGCAGCCCATTAAGCCTGTTTGAAACTCTTTGGTTTCAAATGCGGCAGGTTGAGATGTGACCTCCATGATCTAGGACAGATAAAGAAATTTAGGGCATAAAAAAAAAGAAAAAAGAAGAAGCATTTTTTAAACCTATATCCTCCTGAAACCTAGAAAAAAAAGTTTTTGAATTTAGTATTTTTTCCCCCACATCACTACATTGTTTAGAGCATAAGAAAAAAAAATTGAAAAAAACATTTTTTGAAAAATTATATTTTATGCTATGTATTCTGTAGTTGACACCAGGACTAAGTTGTTTAAAAAAAAAAAAAAATACACGAAATTACATGTATAGGCAAAAACAATAGATTTTTAAACTAAATTTTGTTATGAAAGATAGAATGGAATGAATTGATATACCATTTTACTTTTATGCAATATGTGGGTAAAATAGCCATACATGAGTTTTCCCATTCAATACAATGCATCTATACACTGTATTAATGTGTTCTTGGAGCAACATGTAATGAAAAAAGAAGTGTAATAATGAGAGTAAAAAATGGCAACATTTTCATAATATCTAATAATTAATACGAATATATAATTTATTTCACTATTCACTTGTGTCTCCCAAAATGCCTGATAATCATGATTTATATGAAATCAATGCCCTGTTTTGTAACAGAAAGTCATATTTTGATTAGAAACCCCATAACATTTTCCTGAGATGTTGATTTATAACAAACAATTTAAAAATGAATCTGATTTAAATGATAATTACAAAATATTATCATATTTCCATAAGAGTGCTACACTCTAAAAAGTGCTGGGTTAAAAAAAACCCAAGCTGGGTAAAATATGGACAAACCCAGCAGGTTGGGTTAAAAGGCACCTATATGCCCTCTTTCACATGATGTAATATAAGTCTCTGGTCTGGTCAGGTTTCAGCTTAAAATACCCCACAAATTTGCCCCTATTTGGGGGTGAGCATAAACACGCCTTTTACTATATTACTATATTGCTGGCTAAAAAAATAAATCCAAAATTGGTTGAAAAAAATGGCTGGGTGAAAACAACCCAATCCCTGGTTTTGTCCATATTTAACCCAGCAGTTTTTAGAGTGTAAATTTGATCACTAAATGAATGTCAGTCATATGTTCTTCCAAACATTTGGTATCTCTGCAAAACCCTGAATGTGCTCTTTACAGGACATCCAGACTTAAAACTGTGACATGTGATTTCAGAGAAATTCACTAAAATATAATGTTCACTACAGAGGACAAACGTCTATTCCTGGGTCCCAGGAGGTTAAAATCAGACATAGAAGTTGTTGTTTTTTAATTAACATAACATTTATATGTAGTACTTACTTATATGAAAAGTTTACCAAAATGTAGATAATTTAATAGTAGCTTTACCTGATTTTTCTTTGCAGTTGAGTCAGGATATTCCTCTATGCACTGAAACATGTACAATAAGCCTGTTATATATGGTTTGAAATGTCACATGTTCAGTCCCACCTTGCATGGAAAAAGGTCAATACATACTTTTTTATTGTCAAAATATTTACTGCTCTTCTTATAGGTTCAAAGTCCTGCAACAGTAGTTCTAGTAGCTAATGGTTATATTAGCAAATGTGATTTTCCACAAATTAGCTAGTAGTTGCTATTTGCTTTCACACCTTGATGTACTGCCACACCTCCCATAGGTGTGTCAAAAGGGGGGAAAACAAATTAACTGAATTGACAGACTTTGAAGATTGAAAGTAATAATTATCTATTGTGGAATAATGTTCTGAATATGAATAAAAGCTGTTCCTAATAAGACTGGGCAGTTAAGACCATTAAACATGACAATCACCATTTCTTTTATTAGAAAATTAAAGCAACAGTAGGCTTATGTTATGTGACTTGTGACATTATAGATTCTGTTTATTCAGCAATTTGAAGCTCAGAAGTGATTTATTGCTAGCTAACTAAAACACTGTTGCCATGAGTATAGTAACGACTTTATGACTTTAAAGATTCAGAGTACACACTGCTATTAGGCGGCTGTTTGTACTAGGGTTAATATTATTAACTACAACTATTAAAAACATTTGTGTTAATGAACACTTTACAATAAGGTTCATTAGTTAAACATTAGTTAATGTATTAACTAACAATGTGCAATACATTTGTTACTGTATTTACTAATCTTCCTTAAAATACAATTGTTTATTGTTTGTTCATGTTAGTTCACAGTGCATTAACTAATGTTAACAAGATTTTAATAATGTATTAGTAAATGTTGAAATTAACATTAACAAAGATTAATAAATGCTGTAGAAGTACAGTTCATTATTAGTTCATGTTAACTAATGTAGTTAACTAATGAACCTTATTGTAAAGTGTTACCGTGTTAATTAAAATATGCTGAAATAAAATGATAAATTATGGTTGAAATGCTGCCTTGGCAATAATTTTGAAGCACTAAAATTATTAACTGGAAATAAATTAAAACTAAAATAAAAATAAATTTGTAACACATAACAAAATGACTAAAAATTAACATTAAAACTAAAAATATAAAATTAAAAGCTAATTCAAAATATAATAAAACTAAAATGACACAGATTTATACCGATCCTATAATCCTATAAAAACTCTAGAAATTGGATTATTTTTGTTTACATATTTTTTTTAAATCAGCATTTTAAAATTAACTTTAAATTTAAAAATATTTTCCTTATACCATACACTCACATAAAAAAACATAAGGTAAAGTATTTTTTATAATAATGTAAAATATATCAAAATGACTTTGATTCAGAGGAAAAGTTTTTCAAATAATATTTTAAAATATACCTGCTGTACTGCTTTTTAAATAAATTAATAAAAACAGATTACTCCATGATACTGGAGCAGTTTACATATCGTATGTTACATTATATTTTTATCATTATAAAAAATATACACTATAGACATCAAAGAATTTGATTTGATCCCCCCCCCAATCTGCTACAAAATCAGCAAACTCATGACAGGAAAGTGAGTCAGTATCGGAAAGAGTTTTGTCATCTGTGAACATGGGTCATTCCATTCCCCATTCCCTTCCCAGACAAAGTCTAAGAGGCTGGACTCAAATCTTGTGCAACTATGCATATCCGCTCCACCCTCAAAATCAGGACAATAAAGCCTTTAAAGCAGAGGAAAATATGAATGTAAGCAATTTAGATCAGCTAAATCTCCTGTTAGGGTTATTTATATCATTTCTGGATATGAGCAGAAAGAGTTAACTAGATACTGTAAGATAACCAGAGGAAAATGTGAGGTCACATCAAGATTACATTTTTTATTCATTGGCTTTCTGGAATACTTGATCCTGATTGGTCATCCGTGGCATTCTGTAGTGAAATATTTTGTATGATTGCTAAACTGTCTAATATAGCTGCCAGTCATTGCTCTGACACGCAATTTCTGGTTTGTCTATTTTTTATTTAAAAAAAGTAAAAACAATTGCCCATGATCCTTTATCGTTGTATAAATTGTCATATTTTCGGCGGTTTTAGTGAAGCATTATAAAAACACAAGCTAGGTAAAAGTATTCGCCCAAAAGGATTTTGGGTTGTTTTCATTTCATTTATATACAAAATACAGAAACACCACCATCAATCAGACCATCAATCAGAGGTGTATGTTACAGGATTATGTACAAATGGCTCTGGCAGAAGGTAATTTATAGGTTCACAATATGTTCCAGGTAGTTTTTTTTGCTTCGCTGTGATTGTGTGGTCCTGTAACTGGTTCAAATAAGTGAACTGATTCAGCTTCAATCCGTGTTTGAAGATTCAGTAGAACTGTCAGATGAGGACGACTCTGTGTCTTTCTTTTTCTGTTTTTTCTTGTGTTTCTTTTCTTTCTCCCTTTTCTCCTTTTTCCCTTTCTTCTTGTGGCTCTTGTGCTTTTTCTTCTTCTTGCTCACTTCCTCCTCCTCTTCACTTGATGAATAAGACCTGAGGGTATGAAAGAATAAACATGATAAAACAGGGCAATACTGACTTATAAAATATATAAAAATGTGATATTACTATTCTAAAGATGAAAACAGAAAAAAAATTTCAGATTTTAAAATTTTTTGGTTAAAAAGAAATATATGTAGGTACATATTTATAAAGGACTAGGAGTGCCACATCAATTTATTTTTTAATTTCTTTATTGGATTTTTCTATATGGAAAAACAAGTACACAGACAACAAACCTATCATTATCAATTTGAAAAAAAGAAGCAGCAAATAAATACAAAAAAACCCCGCACAATTTTAATTCTTGTTTAAAAGGTAGTTCGTAATCGTAACAAACAATATGTTGATGAATAATTTTTAAATGCAACATTTTTATAAGACATTTACAATGCCAAGCAAGTTAAAAAGTGCTGTGATTTATCAAATATGTACCTCTTTTTGGCCTTTCGATGGGATCTGTCCTTGCTTTTCTTTTTATGCTTTTCTTTTTTAGAGTCTTCATGAGAACCTGTGTACAAAGTATGTATTAATTTATTTTTTTTCCCAAACAATCACTAAATCATTCAGTGACAAATGATCACAGCTAAATCATGAGAACCAACAGTAATCTCAGTAGTCAGTTAAAAGTGTCACTGAAATTCTTAATACATATTAAAAAAGACCCAAGACAAGAGTGGAAATGTACAGTCAAACCAAAATGTATTCAGACACCTTGAACATTTAATTCATTAATACAGCTTATTTACTATAATTAAAAAATGGTAATAAAATATGACAAGATCATATTGTGAGAGTTAAAGATCTCAGAGTTAAACTGTGTCAGATTACACTTAAGCAAAACATGGTCAGGTCAAAATGTCTGAATAATTTTTGGTTCCAAATTTTTATCAATTTTACTGGTAGTCCACTGTATGAAGAATGTCTGGGTATAATTATGTCACAGTTTACTTTATTTTGCTATCCTCACTTACATAAATGAACTATAGTGTGCTGCACCCACTAGTAAAAATATATCAAAAATATCAAAAATGTCTGAATAATTTTTTGTTTGACTTAAAAGCTTTTCAAGTCTAAACAGTGAAGGAACCTTTTGATTGGCTGCTGCCGAAGATCTTTTCTTTACTGACAGTTTCCTGTTCCTCCTCGTCACTCTCCTCACTGCTAGTGCTGCTCACATCCAAAACAATGTCCTTCCTCGGATCCACACGAACAAAATTACGGCATTCAAAAGTAAGATGTCCGGCTGATGAAAACATTGGATGATACAAAAGAAATAAAGTATAAATATAGTGAGGATAAACAGCAATGATTAACAGACAGACAGATATTCACCAGACAATAAACAATTCAAACTAAACTGAAAATTATATGCATGTTTTTATGTGTAGACGACACAGACATAGACAAAACACAAATCCAACTAAACTTAGACAGACAGACAGATAGATAGATAGATACAGACAGACAAACAAACAACAGAGAGACAGAGATAGATAGATAGTAAAACAGACAGAGATACAGATAGACAGATAGATAGATAGATACAGACAGACAAACAAACAACAGACAAAGAGACAGAGATAGATAGATAGATAGATACAGACAGACAAACAAACAACCAACAGACAAAGATAGATAGATAGATAGATAGATAGATAGATAGATAGATAGTAAAACAGACAGAGATAGACAGATAGATAGATAGTAAAACAGACAGAGATAGACAGATAGATAGTAAAACAGACAGAGAAACAGACAGAGATAGACAGATAGATAGTAAAACAGACAGAGATAGACAGATAGATAGTAAAACAGACAGAGATAGACAGATAGATAGATAGAGATAGATACAGACATATTTGATAGCATTATAATATTTGATATTATTTTCTTCTATTATACAGATGTTTTTATTATTGATTCCCATTGATTATTGATATGCAAAAAAGATCCCTCAAATTCTGGATGCATCTAAAATCAAGTCCCACAGAATCGCTACATTTTAAAGCATTACAAACCCAAGAACTGAACCCCGAAAAGAGTCCCCTCAGTCAGCTGGTCTGAGACTTACTAACCTGACTAACTCTACTAACACTAACCAGTCTCAGACCAGCACTGCTTCTCCAAACATCAAAATAAACGTATAAAAATACATATCTGGAACATTGGGACGAGGAAACTAAAACACAAAGTAAATTACAATTCTACAGAACTCTAAAATCAAATTATGAATCAGAAAAATATCTCCAAAGTGTCAAAGACACAAAGCAGAGACGGATCCTGACCAAGTACAGGCTCAGTGAGCACAGTCTAGCCATCGAGACCGGCAGACACAGAAAGAGCTGGTTACCCAGAGAGCAAAGGGTGTGTGTTCACTGCAGGACAGGAGAGATCGAGACAGAGACGCACTTCCTCCTTCACTGCCACAAATACATACCAATTAGAGATCTGTACTTCACAAAATTCAATAACAGAATAAAGAACTTTACAGCCATGAGTGAAGTAGAACAAATAAAGTTCATATTAGGAGAGGGACCGACAGCAGCACCGGCTGCGAGATACGTGTGGACGTGCCACAGCCTGAGAGACAGCAGGTGAATGTGTGTAATGTGTGTGTCTGACCTCAGTGTGTTTCCCTACCGTCCACCACAGTGACCCTCAGTACGTGTGTGTGTATATATATTTGTTTAAACACTGTGGTACCAAATGTTCTGACATGTTCTATTGTGTTACACTGTTAATTTAAGTTTAAGTTATGTTGTAATATTTGATAGCATTATAATATTTGATATTATTTTCTTCTATTATACAGATGTTTTTATTATGGTTTTATGTATGCTTTGGCAACATTGTATTATTTACAGTCATGCCAATAAAGCAATTTTGAATTTGAATTTGATAGATAGATAGATAGTAAAACAGACAGACAAACAAACAACCAACAGACAAAGATAGATAGATAGATAGATACAGACAGACAAACAAACAAACAACAGACAGAGAGACAGTGATAGATAGATAGATAGATAGATAGATAGATAGTAAAACAGACAGATACAGATAGATAGATAGATACAGACAGACAAACAACCAACAGACAAAGATAGATAGATAGTAAAACAGACAGAGACAGACAGAGAGACAGAGATAGATAGATAGATAGATACAGACAGACAAACAAACAACTAACAGACAGAGAGACAGAGATAGATAGATAGATAGATAGTAAAACAGACAGACAAACAAACAACCAACAGACAAAGATAGATAGATAGATAGATAGTAATACAGACAGACAAACAAACAACTAACAGACAGAGAGACAGAGATAGATAGATAGATAGATAGTAAAACAGACAGATAGATAGATAGATAGATAGATGATAGATAGATAGATAGATAGATGATAGATAGATAGATAGATAGATGATAGATAGATAGATAGATAGATAGATAGGATAGATAGACAGATAGTAAAACAGACAGAGACAGACAGAGATAGATAGATAGATAGATAGATAGATAGATAGATAGATAGATACAGACAGACAAACAAACAACTAACAGACAGAGAGACAGAGATAGATAGATAGATAGTAAAACAGACAGATAGATAGATAGTAAAACAGACAGAGATAGACAGATAGATAGATAGATAGATAGATACAGACAGACAAACAAACAACCAACCAACAGACAGAGAGACAGAGATAGATAGATAGGATAGATAGATAGTAAAACAGACAGAGACAGACAGAGAGACAGAGATAGATAGATAGATAGATAGATACAGACAGACAGACAAACAAACAACAGACAGAGAGACAGAGATAGATAGGTAGTAAAACAGACAGAGAGAGAGACCGATAGATAGATACAGACAGACAGACAAACAAACAAACAACCAACAAACAAAGATAGATAGATAGATAGTAAAACACAATTCAAACTAAACTGTATGTATAATATGTATGTTTTATGTGTAGATATATAGACAGAGCACAATTACTGCTCATTTGCCGATCGTCATACTCACGATATCCACATCTTTTACAGCCAGCTCTGATGTTGTCCTTGTTTGGACCTGTTGGCAGGGCATTCAATGAGCTGATATCGCTTTAAGACTTCAATTCATGACCACATATTACGAAACCAACCCCAGCTGTAAGAAAACGTGCTTTCGTAGGATATTTAATAAAGGCGTCCTTATCTATGCCAGAATTGATCTGACTCACCGTTTATAAAATATCGAGCAGCTCACATTATATCAAAACACTGTTTTCATTAATTCTTACAAATCGTCAGTTACCAGTAACGTGTAAAACATGAAGTCTGACATGCAAGGATATGCGCTTGATGTGAATCGACAGCTTAAGTGAAGATACTAATGGAGAGATACTTTCTAGAACAATCCAGAGGAAACATATCGACAACAATGACTAAAACTAATGGACAATCCATTAATATCTGCAAAAGCATACCTGGGACAGCCATTATCTACGGGGCTGTTTATTGTTCTAAATTATAACACAGCAAAATAAAAATTAAAACTCGTTGTTTTGGTTCCGCCGCTTTTCAAAGCCTGAAATCAATCCGTCTGGTAAAAGACTCCGGCTGGAAACACCGGTACACTGTGCTTCCACTTACAGACCGTTAATCGATTTCCCTGTTATGTATTTGACAAATATTAATACATAAAAAATGTAAGCACCGGAGAAATATAGATAACCATAAAAGAGCACAATGTTACAAGATTAGTAGATAATTACTTTTAAGAGGTGCTCCTATCCTGCCTTGAGACGCTGAGGACGTGTTTTGTCTAATTGCTGACATTTACACACTAAAACATATTAATTCCAATGATTTATAAATGATATGCAAAGAAATCAAAGGGATTATAGAAAATATATTTACTTGGTAATCACAATCAGATGTGATTGGTCCATCTTGACAGCGCGGAGAAAAGTAACATGACCTGACAACACCATCAACGACTGCTTCAGTTCAGAAGCCGTCTGTTCAAGAATTTACACTTGTGTACCCAGGTTTTATATACATATGAAAATACACACAGAAGTTGTGACAGCGTTTACAATCATTCATGTGAATTCTAATCTTTGACATGATAACTTCATATTTACTCCGTTACGATAGGGGGCGATAAGGCCGAACAAACGGCGCAGAAGCAAGTCTGGCGGCACGACATGGTACGCTTGTAAACATCACATAAGAGAATAGTTCGTATATATTAGACGTGCTTACTGTTTTCTTGTAATATCTGTGTATATTTTGTACTTTTGCTATCAACCAATGAAACAGTTTTGAGGGAAGTGTACCAAAATAATACGCGTTAAAGATGAGCAACATATATATTCAAGAGCCACCCACTAATGGAAAGGTGAGTTTCAACAACATCTCAAACTCATATTCATAGATGGTGAATATATAAAATAATGAATGCACTGTTACGTTTTGTGTCTAACTTTTATTCTGTTTCTAGCTTTATTTGTTCATATAAGTTAATAGTTATCATGCAACGAATCATTATTGCATAGAAAGAAAGCAGTACTTTTGTTACATTTATTTATTTATTTACTTATTATTTTTTATTATTTGCATATATTTTATGTTTTGAATCACATTTGATACATCAGGCTTGATACATGATCAATATGATACAGGTGAATATGCAACTCTTATTGGTACTTAGGGGGGTGGTATACCTAAGTTGCTTCAGTCCAGTTAATGTTCATCTTGAAATATTACTAACTAGATTTCACTGCAAAATATCAATCAGATGACAGATTGTTGTGTCTTGTACAGTCACAATAAAGCAATTGAATTGAACTGATATATCTCATAGGTGTTGCTGAAGACCACTGCAGGTGATATTGATATAGAGCTCTGGTCTAAGGAAGCGCCCAAGGCATGCAGAAACTTCACTCAGCTCTGTATGGAGGGTAGGTGGCGTCATTGGTCAAATTTGCAGATATAAAATGAAAGGTATTTGCTGTGATTTCAGTTTTTTAATCAAATACCTGCACTATTCTTCATAAACATTGCTTTTGTTCTGCAGGTTACTATGATGGCACAGTCTTTCATCGTGTGGTGCCAGAATTCATTGTTCAAGGAGGTGATCCGACGGGCTCTGGAACAGGCGGGGAGTCCATCTACGGTCGCCCTTTCAAGGTTGATCTTGATTTTGTTGATTAGAGTTGGGTTTTTTCAAGATTGAATTAATGATCTGCAATCATTATTCTTCATAATTTAATTAAGCACATATGTTTTTATAAGAATGTGCAGGAAAGCATTGTAAATGTTAATGTAGTTTTAAACAGTTGATCTTTTTCAATGCAGGATGAATTTCACTCCAGATTACGCTTCAATCGGAGAGGCTTGGTTGCTATGGCAAATGCAGGACCTCATGATAATGGGAGCCAGTTCTTCTTTACTCTTGGACGGGCTGATGAACTTAACAACAAACACACCATTTTTGGAAAGGTGATGTTTTGCAAAGTGTTCAAGAAATCTGCTTGCATGTGTATGCCTTTATGACCCATTTAAAGGGACAGTTCACCCAAAAATGAAAATAGGCCAGGACTTTCTGCAAAAATACACTACTGTTCAAAAGTTGGTCAGTATGATTTATTTATTTATTTATTTTAAATTGATAATAATAACAAGTTTTTGGTGCAGCAAATCTGCATATTAGAATGATTTCTAAAGGATCATGTGACACTGAAGACTGGAGTAATGATGCTGAAAATTCAGCTTTGCAATACAGAAATAAATATATTTATATAGAAAACAGTTATTGTAAATTCTAATATTTTTTCTGCATTATTATATATTTATTTATCAGAAACGTTTATCCAAAGCGACTTACAAATGAGGAATACAATTCATCTTGATCCATCTTCAGGAGAACATAAACATGAGAAATGCTGGCAATGCTAGTCATTCAGAAAAATACAAGCTACAACAGAGAGGCACTAAGAAATAATGAAAGCATAGACACAGAATTTGTTTTTCAGCAGAATGCAGTTAAAGGGTTAGTTCACCCAAAAAATGAAAATAATGTCATTTATTACTCACCCTCATGTCGTTCCACACCTGTAAGGTCTTCATTCATCTTCGGAACACAAATTTAGATATTTTGATTAAACCTGATGGCTCAGTGAGGCCTGCATTCAAAGCAATGACATTTCCTCTCTCAAGATCCATTAAGGTACTAAAAACATATTTAAATCAGTTCATGTGAGTTCAGTGGTTCTATGTTAATTTTATAAAGCAACGAGAATATTTTTGTGCACCAAAAAAAACAAAATAACGACTTTTCAACAAAACATGGGCCAATTTCAAAACACTGCTTCTATGCTTTAGGAATCGAATCAGTGACTCGGAGCGCCATAGTCACGTGATTTCAGCAGTTTAGCCGTTTGATAGGAGATCCGAATCACTAATTCGATTCGTAAAGCTCTGAAGCAGTGTTTTGAAATTGGCCCATCACTATATTGTTGAGTTTTCAGCTGTTTCTTGAAAATTGTCAGAGATTTGGCTGTCTGGATAGGGTTGGGAAGATCAATCCAGCAGTAAGAAACAGTGAACTAAATGTTCTTGAGAGTGATTTTGTGCCTCTCTGTGATGGTACCACGAGGTGTCGCTCCCTTTCCGACCTCAGGCTTCTGGAGGGCACTTAGACTCATAAGAGAGAGAGAGGAGATAGGAGGATGCATAGCTTGTGGCTATTCTGTATGCAAGCATCAATGTCTTGAAATCGGTGTGAGCTGTAACCGGTAGCCAGTGCAGAGTGATAAAGAGAGATATGACATGGGCTCTTTTGGGTTTGTTGAAGACCAATCTTCGATTGTACATGTTGGAAGGTTTGATTGCACATGTTGGAAGCATGTAAACCTGCATGATGGTGCTGCCATTTTAATGTGTCTTTGAAGATCAGCTGCTGCTCATCCAAGATTACAACCGGGATTTCTGTCTGATCTTGTTGGGATTATTGTTGCTGAACCTAGCTGGATGGTGAAATTGTGCTGTACTGATGGAGAGGCTGGAAAGACGAGAAGCTCTGTTGAGTTGCAGGTGATGTTCTTTCATCCGTGCTGAGATGTCTACCAGGTTGTCTGAGATCTGTCCAGCTACTGTGGGATCTTCTGGTTGAAAAAAAGTAAATTTCTGACTTTCTGTCACCTGATGGAGTTTGGATTTCTTCGCCTCTGTCTTGCTCAGTTGGGGACACTTAATATTCAACAATATTATTGATTTGACTGTACTGACACTATTAGATGAGAACTGAACTGAGCTGAAATAAACTGTTGAAATGAACTACACCCGAAATTAACTGTTTGCATCATTGAATCATTTTCCTGTTATCACTGTAAAGCTGCTTTGAAACAATCTGTAATGTATAAAGCGGTATATAAATAAAGGTGACTTGATTTAAAGCTGTGTCATTAGCATAGCAATCGTAGGAGAAACAATGTGCCTGCACAGCAAAAACGCGAGACACAAGGTCAGTGGAATGAAAAAACAGCACAAGGTCTAGAGACATGTTATTTAATTTTTTTTTAAAGTTACATTTTTGTTTTTAGAACACAGTTTCATTCGTGAGATGCTGTAAAAGATGTGAGCGCAATGGTTAAAGATGTCCGCCTATCATGAACATTGAAAAACGATGGAAAAGTAGCACAGTGGAATGGAAAAACTTGTTCTGTGTGAACGACCCCTTGGTGAAGAGAAGAGGCTTCTTTCAAAAACATTACAAAATCTTACTGACCCCAAACTTTTGAACGATAGTGTACAGTAAAAGAAATTTCATTTTTGGGTGAACTATTCCTTTAAGTCTTAAACATTTATCACTTAATATTGGTCAATGTTTTTTTAAATGCCTTCTTCAAATTAATTTTTTGTCACATGTGCTGCAGGTCACAGGAGATACTGTCTACAACATGCTCAGGTTAGCAGATGTGGAGTGTGACAGTGATGAACGGCCACTCAACCCACACAAAATTCGATCCACAGAGGTTTGTTCAGTCCACTGAATTGATTTTAGCATTTAAATTTTATTGACCTTTGTTTTCATGTGCAGTCATTGACTGGTCATACATTCTTACACAGGTCCTACATTCTGCCTTTGATGACATCATTCCGCGTGAAATTAAAGTGAAAAAAGTAAAAAACAAAGAAGAAGGGAAGAAATCACAGTCCAAAGCAACCAAGTATGCCACACTTAAACTTTTATTTTTTTTTTAATTTTATGTATTTAGATACCAGTATCAAAGACAACATGACAAATAAGCATTCACAATGCATTTAACATCTATCAAGTGATATATTCCAGCGGTTCTCAACCTTTTTGACTCCAATTCCCCCTGTTGTCCAAAGCAATAATTGAAGGCCCTCTCATATAGGCTAAGATATTTTCAACATTTCTTTGATAATTATGACAAAATTTATAAAAAAATTTTTATTAACAAAAACTTTGATATGTAAATAAATTAATTAGCCATGATTCATTTTTATGATTCCAGAGGTTTCAAGAACTGTATGCCCTCAATAAAACCAGTAGCTATTGGGAGGGGAAAAAAGGAAATATGCAATCCATATTACATCCAGTGTTATTTTATTATTGTTTATATAGTATTATATAATTTATTCAATTTTAAATTGGCTTTTATTTTTATATTTTCAGTGTTTTTTTAAGTTTGTTGTAGTAATTTTATCATGTGCGTTTTTAATTTTTATTATTATTTTTTTAATGTTTCTATATAGCTTTAGTTTATTTTTATTTCAGTTTTAGTAACTTTAGTGCTTCAACTTATTTTATTTCCATTAGATGCAAAGGCAACATTTCTAGTTTTCATTTAAGGTTTTTAATATATTTCTTAAATTTTTTAATATACATTTTATTTTATTTAAGCTAATTTCAAATAACAAAAAAAAAAACAACAACAACAACAACAATATTTCATTTTAATTTTAGATTTTTAGCATTTTAAATTAGGTTAGAGTTAGATTATTTTGAGATATATTAACTCTTTCCCCACCAGTAACGGAATTTTCAGGCAATCCATGTTTTCATTGTTTTACGGTAGGGGGTGCAATTACACATCTTCAGAAAGAGTACAGAATCTCCGGATCAAAACACAGGCAAAAAAGGAGCAAAAACAAGTGATAAAAAGCATTGCTTTTGCACATTGTAGTCTTTGGGGGAAATGTTGCTTTAAAATTTGTTCAAAATGTTGCTTTTT
Organism: Anabarilius grahami; assembly: GCA_003731715.1. Classification (NCBI taxonomy): domain Eukaryota; kingdom Metazoa; phylum Chordata; class Actinopteri; order Cypriniformes; family Xenocyprididae; genus Anabarilius; species Anabarilius grahami. The sequence continues at coordinate 4,702,087 of RJVU01029436.1, forward strand.
TATGAAACTTACCCACATTCAGATGTTGAGTTGATAAAAAACAAAGCATGGAGCTAGAATAAAATGTTTTTTTTTTTTGTTTAAATGCAGAG
>RJVU01029436.1:4702193-4723755 GCA_003731715.1 Anabarilius grahami
TTTTTTTTTTTTTTTTTTTTTTTAAAATATAATGAATGTTCAGATATTCATACAACAAAATATTCTGGGGTGCATGAAATTTTTGTGCAAATTATCAAAAACACTGGCGGTGGCTGGCATCTTTAGTTTTAGCATGGTTACTGCAAAAAAAGATTCTTATTGGATTGTAAGACCACTTTTCTTTGTACATAAGCAAAAGGCAGCCATCTTAGGTGCAATCATGTAGTCAACTTGAGGGGGAAAAAAAAACCCTGGTGGGGAAAGAGTTAATAATAATTTATGAATTTAAATACTTTTAAGTCATCCTTTATGATTCTTGCAAGCACCCCTATAACTATTGCTCATACACTAAACATTAAACTTCTGGAAATCATTCTGCACTTTGGACTGCAGACATAAATAATACATCAAACCATGTAGATTGCCAATCTTATCAAAAGCAGTCAGACTTAAGGATGTTGAAATATCCAATATATTTGGATACATTGAATACATTGAAAATAAAGGGTCTATCCTTATTATATTATTATTATTATTTTAGCTTGTGTTTTTGTTTAATTTTGTATTTTGATGCTGTACAAAGATGTTTCCACAATTTAGTGTTAACCAGGGAAGTTTTATTATAGGAATTTCAGTTTGTTGTCGTTTGGAGAGGAGGCCGAGGAAGAGGAGGAGATGGTCAATCAAGTCAGCCAGGTAGGTTTGTGTATTCGTCTAAGGAGGTGATTATTCATGTGTGGGAAAACGAGCAGTAGGTGCTTTCAACATGTCTTTTCTTGCAGACCATGAAAGGGAAAAGCAAAAGCAGTCATGACCTGCTGAAGGATGATCCCAAGTTAAGCTCTGTTCCAGTCATTGACAGGTCAGGAAATAAATCCCTCCGTCTTCACATGAATAGTTCCTATTTCTATTGTAATGTCATGATATATTGATGATACTTTAGCTCAAGCATGCAGATGTAATCCATAATTCCATATTTATGCAAAAAAGTTTCATTAAATTGTTTTAAATTAATATTTTGAATTACATTTTATTTTTATATTTTTAGTTTCATTTTTAGTCATTTCGTTATGTATTTGTCATTTTTAAAGTTTTTTTTTTTTTTTTTTACATTACTATTTGGATTTAATTTATTTTTATTTCAGTTTTACTTTTAGATAGTGTAGGTTTTTATTTATTTCCAGTTAATAATTTTAGTGCTTTAACTTAAACTTATTTCAGTTTATTACCAAGGAAACATTTCTAATTTTCATTTAGTTTGTTTTTCAGCTGATATTTGTTTAATTTTATTTCAGCTTTACTTAATTTAACAGATTTGTTTTTTTTAAATAGTTTTAGCTTTTAGCTAATAATAACCCTGGTGTAAATGCTATTTTTGTTTTGTTGTTTTTTGTATGTAAAGGAACCAAAGTGCCGGAGATGATTTTGAGGTACGTTCTCTTTGATTTGTTTTCCATTCAGTGATTTCTGATGATGTTATACTGTGATGTAAGTGCGTGTCTGTTATCCACTACAGGATGCAGACGATGATGTGGAGGACGACAGCGATCGTGAATCGGAGAGAGAGAAGGTCCGAGAGAACATTGCAAAGAAACTGAAGAAAGACAAGATGGATGAGGAGAAGACCAATCAAGACGTGGTGAAAAAGACCTCTCGCAGGTATGCCATTCGCTTCTCTTCTGATGATGTCATTTCCTCTTATTACACAGTTGACATTCAGTATTTAACGACATTCACACAACTGGAATCATTTGTTTTCAGTGAGAGTTGGTGAGTCAGGTTGACAGCAAATGAGCAATGTCATGTGGTGATTACAAATAGAAGTTATAATGTTAAAGAGGACCTATTATGCTTTTTGACATGTTCAACTTTCTTTAGTGTGTAATGTTGCTGTTTGAACATGAAAAAGTTATTCTCTATATCATTAAGCACTGTTTCTGAATTGCCTGAAACGCCTCCATTGTAGTCTTGAGTTTTCTTCTGGGAACGAACGTCACAATATTCCTCATTTAAATAATTCCCGCCCAAGGCGTCCACAAAATAAAGGGCGGGGCCTGGTTGAAACTTGCGTTTATTGTAAGGGGCATGACATTTCCGAAATGTGCTTAAAGTGGTTGTCCAATCACAACACACTGGTCTTACCTTCCTATCTTGGAATGCATCCTCCAAAGGCAGCATTTTTAAGCTCCTGGTTGCAGCCAAGGTCTTCAGGATCAATATAAACTATCAGGAAGTTGTGTTTGAGCTAAACTCTGCAGGATTTTGGTCCTCCAGGAGCAGGATTGGTCAGTGCTGCTGAATGTACTGTGGATAGAGCATTTAAAGTGTGTCCAGCAGAAGGCACTGTTGGTCTGTAAAGATCAGACGCACATTATCTCCAGGGATGTGGATGAGTTCCTTTGTAATAAGTGTCACAAAGTGCTTTATGTGTTCTTTGTGTTCTTCTAAACTGGGCTGCAGCCCTGTACCTCTGTCTTTTTTTAATAGCTTTTCCTATTTCAGGTTAAGATGACAACTTTAGTTATCTAATATCAAAGTTATCTAACACTTTTAATATTTCTACTTATTTTTTATGAATTGAACCCTTATTGATATTTTATAAGTTTCTACATGGCCAGTAAATAAGATATTGATTGGTTGATACAGATTTAAAAAAAAATTTTTTTTAACACTCATTATCAATCCCTACTTTGAAATGCATAGTCTATTTCCAGTCAGCATTGTGTCTGGCAACCTGAAAGAGAATTTTGATCTTAATATGGACAGTTAATTGCAAGAAAAGTTGATACTTTAGTGATATTACAAATGACTCTAGTGCAGTGTTTATATAATGATTTTAAATGCCTTTTTACCAAAACAACTTATGTGCAAATTGACTTTTTTATTTACAAAATTGATTAGAACGTTTGAACATCTGAACGGTTTGTCGACAAGTTTTAAGGAAGTGCAGACTCGGAGTCTTGATACACAGGAGTCTTGAGTCACGCTTCTAAAAACTATTTTAACACATCATCTTAAGAACTAAAAGCTCCTGCGAGAATAAATAGAGACATGATCAATGCTGTTAAAAAAGTTGACCTAACTTTAAAAAAAGGTATTAACCTTAAGTAATAACCTATTACAATTAATTTGTTAATTTAAACTTAAAAACAACTTGTTAAATGTTAAAATGTTAATTTAATGAGTAACAAGCAGTCTGTTGAATTTTAAAAAATAAAAATTTAGTAAAACTAGAGGCAAACATATTACCCTGGTTGGCAGATATATCAAATCCAACAGTTTCAGTGAGAGATGCACATACTTCACCACAGAAATCTCAAAGGTGGTGATGATCAACAATTGTTAGTTTAGTAAAAATATGAACTCTGAACCACATGACAGCTAACTAACAGCGACAGCTGCAGCAGCATAAAAATGATATAATTTTTAATAATGTTACCATAATTTTTAAGCTGCAATGCATGCTAGAAATTTACACAACATTGTGCCATGTAAAATTGTTTGTTCAGGTAAGGTTGGGACAACATTTTGAGCAAATACTTATAGTATACTAGTTAGAACAAATACTAGTTAGTATCTAACTAAAGCTGCGTGCACACTGTAGGATTTATAATAGTCCTTTACAATTGTTGCTTGTCAGACTGTACGAACATCATCCCCGCTGTAAGCCATGTTACAATGCAAGATCTCAGTTGTCATTAATGTCAGACTGTACGGCAGTCAAGACTTGTTAAATACGGATGCACGCAAGAAGAATCGTCTGGAGTTTTACATCATCATGTTCGGTGACGGTGAGCTGCATTACCTGCAGGATTGACATTTTTTATTAACTTGAATTCATTATGTATAAAATAATTTTAAATGAATGAATGAAGACTTGTTTCATCCATTGTTTTTGATCGGATCTCATCAAATACATTTTAACAGTCACTGGTCGCCACCTACTGGCATAATCTAACATACAATCTTTATTTAAAGCGTAACATTAGTTTTAAAGGTCAGTTACTCATTTTGATCATGGCTGCCGCAACATCAGAGTTTATATCCAGACTATAACTTTTATCCCAATACTTCTGTTATTATTTAATATTTGCAAGACAGAAATATAGACTACTGTGATGTTGAAAATACTGTTAGTGAAGCTGTTTCAAACATGAATCTTACATGAGTGCTGCTGCTGATCAGCCTCAGAGCGAAAGCAGGTTTAAATATTCTGGTGTGATCGTAATTTCAAAGGCTTAATAGACATGGCAGAATCATTGTCATATAGTAATAAGATCGTGTGTGTGTTTGAATCGAGATTGTGATCTTTTAATGATTATTTGTGCATACAAATGACCCAATAGCCTATGTATTTTTGCAAGTCATATTTGTACCAGACCTCAAAAGAAACCGTGCCCGATCCATGACTACAGCATCATACCGATGTGTCAGAGGTGAATATACGCAGGTTTTAAAGTGTTTAAGGTTTCTTAACATTTAAGCATGTTATCACTTTGGAGAGAACCAATAAAAAAAAATAAAAAAAAGGAAATAAAATATTTAGAGATGACCATATTATATTCCAAAAATAATGCTGAAAATAATAATGTAAGAATCATTTATGTTAAATATGGTCTGAAAAGACTACAGAGTGGAAAAGTATGGAATTTTGAAATGGAAAATGTGTAGGAACCCTGATCAGAGGAATCATTTAGGATTCGCAAAATTCATCTCAGATGGCCAAATCATGGCCAGAATCAAACAAAACAACTTTTGTAGGAAACATGTTTAGTGTATTGTTATTCAGTTAGCACAAAATAATAAACTGACTGACTGCTTCACATTTGTAAGAAAAACATTTTTCAGATTTTTAAAAAAAAAATTTTACAGACGCCTGTCTGCATTTATACATAAGCAACATTTTAAATTAAATTGTGAAGATTGAATCCAAGAATGAGCAGTTTTTTCACAGATATATATTCAGTAAATAAACTGGCAAAATGACCTTTTATTGCACAAAACTATTGTAGTTTTCTTAATTTGTTATTGAAGGTGGTTTAGTAAATGCAACAGAAATTGTTTTAGTGTTTTAAAAGGAGTGAAAGTTCTTGTAGCATGTTTTAGCTCTCTAAATGGCTATAATGAGTACTGGTAACAAAAAATTTATTTTTGCCGCTAAATTTCGGCTAAAAAAACCACAGGTGCCTCAGCCGACAATAATAGTTGAATACGCTGAGGGTTTTTTTTTGTCAGTCAGCTCATTGTGATCTCAGCGTGTTACTGGTTGACCAGACGTCTGATTCCTAAGGTGCTAAAGACTAGTGACACCTGCAGTCAACCAGAACCGTGGCACAGTTGCTCCTCATCCTCAGTGGATCCGCTTCAGTGGACACAGCCAGGTCCCTCAAGGTGAAGGAGATTTCTGACTCACAAATCAAATGACTCTGCCACAGCAGGGGAAAAAGGCTCCCTCTTGCCAACCTGGCAACCCCAGCACTGTTACTCCTGAGACCGTGTCATTTTCTCTCTTACATTAGAGAAATTAATTGTAAACATGCTTCTGGAATATTTTTTTTTAATTTGAAAATTGTTTGAACGTCTCTGTCGATGCATCACTTCTTTAGAGAGCTGTTGTTGACTTTGCTCTCTGCCCAAAGATGCTTCATTTCATCCTTGCATTTATTTTGCTCAATTACAAAAACAGAGACCTTGCTCAGGGTTGGTTGGAAAATTCTGAAACAAATGAGGTTGATGAATCCCTGAAAAAGAGTAGCATATTTCTATGGTACCACAAATAATAGCTTAAAGGTTTAAGCTGTCTAATTCTGTGAAGGGCCAGTTCTTTTTTCAAATTTAATAATGTGCAAAGTAGAACTGGCTGAGATTATTGTTTGCCTGTTCAAAACCACTTTGTTGCATGTTCCCGGAGGCGTGTTTTGCAGGGTTTATGATGTCACCAACCCGGGAAGAAGCTCGTTGTAGTCCAAACCGGTCGTTTTTGTAGGCAATTAAACTTTAAAAGACAATATCTCCGTTTGCATTGAATTTTCAGTGCTGTAACTTTGCAGATACTGTTTATGCTCAAGCAGCAACATTACACACTAACTAAAGTTAAAAAAGTGAAATCGCATTGAACCACCCCTTTAAGCAAAATAATTATGATTATCAATTTAGCCATTATGGAGCATGATGAAGTTTGTTTTTATTGACTAAGATTAGACTAAAATTCCCAGACATTTTGTTGACTAAAACTTGACCAAACAAAAACTTATTCAGACACTTTGACCTGACCATGCATTGCTTGTGTTATCTGTGTCAGAAAAAAAATTATCTTAATTATGTAAGTTTAACTAAATGTAAATGTAGCCTTGGTAAGCATTGTTGGTAGGATCTAATTACTATGTTGTAAATTACTATGTAAAAGGCATTTGTTGAAAATTTAGTATAATTATGATCTCAGTAAGTAATAGAGCTAATACTTGTCCCTGTGCAGGATAAGTTACATGGCAAAGTTTACTATTTTAGGCAAGGAGTTTGATTGAATCCCAGAGCTTGACCAAAAGTTAATATATTATAATGCTGCTGAAACTCTCAGAAATGCCTTAGTTTTGTGGGAGCTTATAGAGTCAAATTACAAGGTGCAAAACCTATTTTTTGTCTTTAAAACCCATTTTTCAAAGCTTCTCGTACCAGACCCATTGTCACAGTTGCATCTCTTTCATGTGATCCTTGAAATCAGCGTGTGACCTTTGAAAATGGGGGGATTAAAGGATTCATAACCTCACTGACTGAGGCGCAAAAGATGGAGAACCCTTCCCCGCACGCCCTCTTTTCTGGAAGCACACCTGCCTTATCTCACCATCGGTCGTTATGTGTCTGGATAATTTTCCGATCATAATAAACATGCTCTTTTTTTTTTTGTACATAAATGAAGTAATGGCCAAACCCACCGAGTCTCACAGCTTTGATTGACAGGAAGCAAAATGCAGAAAGACTGTAGTATATTAAACACAAGCATGGTGTTTGGCTACAAGAACTGTAACCCAACACAGTGGTTTGTCTTGGCTAGCAATCAAAGAGTTGGCTGGTAGGTAGAGTGTTGGTGCAAGACAAAGGGAGCATTGTTGCAGCCCAGAGCTCTTTCCCACTCAGGCTTACAGGAGCTTTTAGGTGAAGAGAGAAGCTTTGGTTGCCAGTCACCTGGAAGGAAGCACAGGCTGTAGGAAGGATCTGATGTTGGTTGGAATAAGTCTATGAGGCTCGAGCTGAAATCTAGCTCCTCTGGATCCATGTCTACTGCTTTAGATAGTATTTCATTTCCTGGTTGGCTATCTGTGTTTTTTGGCTTGCTTCAGCATGGTTTAAAAGAACGCTTCGGGTATTCTTGCTAATGAAAATCGTAATATTTTTTGGGGTGCTACAATCAGACCATTTTTTTTTTTCTCTGATATTTATTAAATTTAACTTTTTTTTTCCTAAAAAGATATAAACACTTACCACTGTCCATATCATTGGCTTAAAGTGGCATTGATGAATAAAACAGCATGCTTATGGGAGTCCCGACATCACGACATATGGTAGCCACCACTTGCACTAACCCCGACAGGGCATAACTATGGACAAAAAAAGTGCTTCCATATGGCTTCCATTGGATATAGCCATACACCCTTAATATTTTCATTTAAACCCGAGTGATATACCATAGCCACAATTCAAGAGAGAAAACTATGAAACCTTGGGCAAAATAATAAGCAAACTGAGACTCTTTTTTTGCAGCGTTATCTAGCTAACATTTTGTATGCATTTATTAAATGAATAATGCAATATTATGTATTTTAATACAAATGTTACTGTTATTATTAGAAGTATTAGTATTATATACTAGTAAATATTTATAATATGAATTAAATGTATAACAACATAGTTTACATATATTTAACTTATCTACCTGTATTTAAAATACACTTATGTATTTAAATATGTACAAATTAATATATATATTGCATGAAAAACAAAAAATAATAATAATTATGATATGAATCCTCCAAACCATTGGATAATCTAATGTGGACTCATGTCATTATCTGCCTTTCAAGCACCTCTGGATCATAATGCAAGATTTTACTGGGTTTGTTGAGGTTAAACATCTACACAATCGAAAAATCTCTTTCAAGAGAGTCCGGACTGCAATTATGCACCAAAGATGATGACTTTTGTGTGAAGTGGCTCCTGTCAGTTGTCATCCGTCATAATCCGATGCTCTATCAGCCTCTCAGTAAAAGGTCACCCGGATCAGTAAAGCACTGGCCCTTTTTTGTGTGGAGGCCAAAAGGGATCATCTAATTCTTGGCAGCTGTGCCGCGGATCTGCAGGTTCATGGATCTCCAGCCCGCTGAGCATGTGTGCCCTGTTTAAGGGCAGTCTGACAGAACGGCTCCAGACTTCAGCATGTGAGACTCTATTGATGTTCAGCAGAGCAGAGCTAAGAAGTGACGGAGCATCTCTGTATTTGTTCACCATTGTAAATTAACGAACCAGAAATAACCATGTTTTGTTTATTACTAAATCAAGTTTTGTAAAAGTTTTTCCCTCATATGACACAATCACAATTGACATTTTGAGTTTAAAATATATTGATATGCTATGGTAATAATGTGTAATAGCATTTATTGAAACTAAGCTTCAAAAATGACTTGTTCTAGACTTCCACAATTACAATAATACAAATATATGAACACATTACCGTACACATTTACGCATCAATTAGATCAGAAATTTAGGCTAGATATGCTGAGGTAATGAGCAGGAAAATACGTTGGAAAGTTTGCCAGATCGTGTACAATTTTAGTGTGTAGTACCTGCCGCTTTGCAGTTCCTTTTGAAGAATCCTAAGGAATCTGCAATATGTTAACAAGGTTTCTGATTATTTCAGTCTGATCTTAACACTTTAAGTGGCACATTTACAACGTTTGAGTTGAATGTTTTAATCATTTTCTGTTTGTCTACGCTTTGGATTAGAAAAAATGTTGCACCTGAAAAAATAGACTTAACTTTTAGATTGTTTGTTTGTTTGTTTGTTTGTTTGTTTAACATCTTATGGCATTTAGAGACATTTTATTAGAAAGTATGTGTCCAGTTGGAGAATATAGAATATTCCCCCAAATTCACAGACAAGTCTTAAGCTAGTCCTAGACTAAAATGCGTATTTGAGCTGTTTTAACTGAAAGTAACTTGCATATCGTAAAATATGTCACTGCCGTTGTTTTGTCTCAATATGCACACAGTAATGTTTTTTTTTCTTGTGAATGTTTATAAAAAGGATTTAAATGCCCTAATTGAACTAAGGCCTAATCCTGGTTTAGGCTAAACCCTGTCTGTGAAACCAGGCCATAGAGTTCTGTCTTTTCCCCATTGTGAATTTTAATTTAATTAAGTGTGTTTTAGAATCCCAAATGCTTACTGATGAACTATAATTTCACTTCCAGCAAGTACTCAACGTTTTCTAGCTTTACTTGTGATGATACACAGATTCTTCCAGTTTGGAGCTTTAGTTGTGGTAAAATTGGTTAATTTGTGAGCAAACTAGTGGTTATAGGATGCAGTATATACGCAGTCTCTGTGTTATGGTTACAATTTCTGCGCTCTGCCGCTTATGTCATGTGTTTGGCCACCACTTGACTCATCAACTCCATCATTAATATTTATTATGGAACTCCGTTCTTCAATTATTCAGTCTCCTTTCTAAAACCGTAGGTAGACTTTACATTTGAGTCAGAGGGAGACCTGGAAAACTAATATTCTTAAATATCCTCCTTGAAATGTGATATCGTATGATTATTATACACCCCCTCTGCTTTAACAATCTGCTTCAAGACCTTGAAAACGTTTGCCCTCTCTTCGCAACACTGAGATTATACTGCTTGATTATAAAACTCTGAACCGTGTGTAAAAGTCAAAGTCAGTAGAGAGTGGAGCTCGAGGAACAGTATTTCCACTCCTGCAAAGCGTGAGGAGCCACTCTGCATCCGTTTTAGAAAAACAGATCAAAAACGACCCTCTCGCAAGAAGTTTTTGGACTGCGACGGCAGGCTGGTGGAGGGGCGAGGGTTAAATGTTGAAGTCTCGACTCATGAGAAAGATTGGTCGGTGGCCAGTCACTTTGTGTGCTTTCTTTATGAAAAGTAAATCATCCAGAGCTCCCTGGGTTTCGCTTATTTGAATTGTCTGAATGAGCGACAATCGCTGGCTGGTCTGGAGAGCCGTGAGTGACGACAAAGTCTTTCCTCCACTCCTAAGACTTTAAATGTGTGCGTCAAGTCTCGTCCAGCACTTCATCACCAAACCCTCTCTCCCGTCTGATTTGTGAAATGACGGTCTCTTCCCTGCTGGCGGGCTGAGAGGGTTTGGTGAATGGCTGTCATTGTGCTGGCTGAGGGGGGATGTCTGTGCCCTCTGGCTGATGAGGCCGCAAGACAGTGGGCACACTTTGGCTCCTCTTCAAAGAGCTCACTCGTTAATAAACTCTCATCCCCTCCTCCTTTTATCACAAGGACACTTTATCACACTGTTCTTTTCTTTTCTTGAGTTAACAAATACCTTTTTATCTCGCTCTGCTGTCTAACAAGGGCATATCTCACAGCTCTGCTATTTTAAACAGCCCATCACACTTCGGCGAAATAGCACAGCTATTATTAATAGCTGTGCTATTTCAGTCAAATTGCCTAATTTTCTAAATGTCAGAATCAAAATTTCTTTGCTTAACAAATGGCTTTCTGTGGATTGTTTGGCTGTTGTTTTATGTCTTGATTCTGTACATTCTGTACAATTCTGTACATGATTTTCCTTTTTTTTTGTACTTGTCGGTTGAGGACATTTACTTGATGCACAGAAGAATTTTCATTGTTTGCCTGCTAGTTTTCTTGTGTATACGTTTAGTTAGTGAGTTAGGTTCAAAACGTACTCAACACAAGTACATGAATGCAAACGCTTTTAGCTTTGCAAGCTTGATTTCACAACACACTGTTTTTTACTATCATGGCTGAGCTACAGTTTTAAAAGAATCTTTCTGAGACAGTTAGTTAAAATGAATGTCTACCTGAATAATAACACACCTAATGTGATATCATCACATACATGGTCACTTTGCTTATTAAATGAATGTGGTGGAGATAGACTCCACCTGAAGAACAAAAGGATATTCTGTGGAATTTGTTGAGCCCTGAGGAGTAAATTAGCAGGTGTTCCACTCTCTTTGCATTTTTCTCAGCTTTCTCCACTGGCAATCTGGCTGAGGGGCCCATTGTGTTGCTGTTGCCTAGGATATGCTTCTCTTGTTTAGTAAATGGTAGCATGTCCAGGCAAGCAAAATTATCACTTAGTTGGAGGTGTTTCCCCATAAGGCTTGCTCATTTCCGACCAAGGGTCAATGTACACCTCTAATAGATAACTCTTTACCCTTGTGGAATCTTCACGTCTTTTCTTTTCCGAAATGCTAAAGTGAATTTTCCTTTCTGTACAATTAAAGCACATTTGAGCAGTATGGCAACTATGAATTTTTAGTTCTGTTTGTGAAGCCTATCCATGACTAGTCAGGACATAACCAGCACATGTGGTAAAATTAATTGACTAGTCATGCAAGTTACCAGAGCTTCAAAAAGGAAAAAACCCCACCATAAAACACCATAATTGTGATCAGAGTTGTGCACTATATTCCAGATCTTGTGAAGCCATATGAGAGCTTTGTGTGAGGGACCAAAATCGAAGTTGCCCTCCACCCTAGCCAGGTTTGATTTCAGTTAACTGTTAAGCACCTGAACCAACTGAGATGACCTGACCTGTACTCTAACTCTCTGTCACCTTAATGGTCCTTCTATGAACTAACAAAACATGTGCAGGAAATGAGAATGTCAGCTTTAACCAAGTCCGAGGGCTTTGTAATAATCTGGCTATCAAGATCTCCAGCAGTGGAACGCTGTTGAGTGCCTCCGCTGAAGGTAATGCTACAGCCATTGTAATTTCTTGGACAAGAATATGTGGACATCAAAACATGCAAACTCAACTCAGAGATTAAACTTTTATTTTGAAATTGTGATGAACAGTTCACATATTTCAAAAATATTGATGTATTCTCCTCTATTGGCATAGGTTAATAAATGATTTATCTTAAAAATCTGATGAAATGGCACACATTGTGATCCAGATGAACGTTATAAACAACCCAATGAGCATATTCAGAGATGGAGTTTGGGACGCTCCACTCATGTAAATAACAGCTCATGTGGAGCAGCATTTACTGTGAATGGAGCCGCTCTGAGATGCTGAGAAATATAGCAGCTCTGAGAAATATTAAACATGCAGGGCATATATTTAATTAAATCGCAGCCTTTGTGAATCCACGGTAGCACTATACTATAGTATGGTTTTTCAGGATTGGGAACCTAAAGAGGAGAACAAACGAATACCACTGTCTATGGGGTTGCCTTTTACCTGAGCTCCCAGACAATAGAAGAGGTCCTCTACAAGGTCAACCTTTAAAACGTCCACAATGCCATGCGCTTGTTCTTTGAGAACCTAGAAATTAGGAACCTGGAGATTGGGGACCCGAGGTTCAACAGAAGTAACAGAAGAGAGCTGCCAGAGAGAATGTTTGTCAGCTGAGAGGAGCAGATGGATGGAACAAAGGCAGTCATTGTTACGGGCTTGAATGGCTCACGTGTTTCTGGGCTGGAGGCCCAGGCTCTGCAGCTTACCTGTGCTTTGTAGCCATGTAAGAATCTGGCATCAAAACTTAGCTGTCAAGTCCTATGAAAATATTATTATACCCCAATAGAAGATGCTGTCTTGGGAGCTGCCAGAAGATTCGGTTCTCTAGAAGGCAGCTGTGGGTGGGGGCAGTGTTTGTACATGGAAGCAACTTCCTCTCATCGAGTCGAGCTTAGCAGTTTATCTACGAGGACCTCACACCTTGGAAGTGTGTGTCTGCCTGGGCCTGTCCTTATCAGCTGTCCTGTGACATCTGCATCTATTATCTGAACAAGAGCACTGGCTGCAAGATCCATTTTTTGGGGGGTTAAATTACCTCAGATGTAAGACTAGTTCAAACAAATTTGATTACCACATGCTTAGTTGGACAGTAGTGACAATGTTTTTGTTTTTTTTTTCTCCTGTAAGCTACCATGGAGCATGAGACAGCAGGATGTCATCTTGTAGTAGTTGCTCCATTTTGGATTCAAACCTTCAATCCTCATGGAGCAACTAGAGGTAAAGTGCTTTGCTCAATGGCAAATTTTAGTTCATTTATTGCACCTGTGTGGTGTGCAATCTTATATTTTATAGATGCCAAGATCTTTTAAAGAAATAGTTTGATCAACTACTCAAGTTATTCAACATAAAAGATGTTTCATGCTGTGACATCAAAAAGTCATCATTCACTGACTGTCTTCCCCACCACTTCATATCTCATTAGCACTTACTCCTGTTCAAAGTGGCACATCGTGTGCAGTTAGAAGATTATTCTCAAGCCTTCTCTTGTGGTTGAACTTATGAACCATAGTTCAGTTCCACCACCTTGGATTTACAAACTTCTTAACTGCTGTTAACTTCTTATTTTCGAACTTAAGAATAACGTTCAGAATATTTTGTTTACAAAAGCACATCTTCGGAATGTTCTTTTTCTAAAAACGAAGCTTTTCTTAAAAATGTTCTTAATGTTCTCAAAAATCATCTTAAATAATCTCTTAAAGGGTTAGTTCACCCAAAAATGAAAATCCTGTCATCAATTACTCACCCTCATGTCGTTCCAAACCCGTAAGACTTTCGTTCATCTTCGAAAGCCCAAATGAAGATATTTTTAATAAAATCTGAGTGATTTCTGTACCTCCGTTGACCGCTCCGCAACTACCACTTTGATGCTTCAAAAAGTTAATAAAGAGATAGTAAAACTAATCCATATGAATAAAGTGGTTTAGTCCAAATTTTCTGAATAGGCACAATTGCTTTATATGATGAACAGATTTAATTTAGGCTTTTATTTACATATAAACATTCATCAACACACATTTCATTTATGGTAAATGGAAGCTCAAACATGCTTGCTTGACGTGCGAGAACCAATGAGGTTCATTCTCCTGTTATGCAGCACGTTTGAGCTTCCGCAAGAACCAATGAGGTTTGTTCTCGTGCGTCAAGCATGTACGGTTGAGATTCGGTTTATGTTTGCTTTTCAATGTTTATATGTGAATAAAAGTCTAAATTGAATCTGTTTATCATATAAAGCAATCATGTCTCTTTAGAAAATTTGGACTACACCACTCAATTTATTGTATTATTATTTGATGTATCATTTGCCCCCAAACTTTAACTTTAGCATTGGAGCTAGATAAGGACAGAGTCAGCATTGATCATTTATTTTGCCGCACAGCTTGCAGGATATCAGTGTCACTTACCATTAATTGGATGATCATCAACATCAGTTTACTTCTACAAATTGAGCCAAATTGCTTTCATGCTAATTCTGAACAGATCTGGAGTCTACATGAATTGATATTCCCCATTTTTCAAGCGGACTTGTGTGCGCTACTTTGATGCCGTAACTTTCTGTTGTCAATTTGAGAGCACAGATTAGGTTCACAGCCATGCTAAAGACCATAATAAGAGCTCACTGTTGGAGTTCTCTGGAGTTGAGGTGTATCGGTTCAGCCACAACATCCCTTCTTGAGGTGCCAGAACCCTGGACTGTCTGGACACCGTGCTGAACTCTTTGATCTAACAAGGCGCCACACGATTTATTAGAGATTTTTATACTTCTAATGCACATATTTGTTTCTGACACATGTTGGAACACTATGCCTAAGATAATTGTTAGTTTTATTCCCGTTTTATGTGAACATACACAATCCCCTTGTTAATTGTGGAATGAGAAGCTTAATCATTTGGAAACCCCGAAGCTAAGGAGATGTTCATATCCTGTGTTGTGTTCTGGTGATTGTATTTTGATATCAACCATTTTAAAAGAATGAAAACCAGCACCCTGCAGACATTCAAAAATGTACTTGTTTTTGCCTTCTTGACTATAGTTACAATCCTGAAATTCGCTCTTGCAAAATCTCATGGACACAGAAACTTGATTGTATTTGTGACAGCATGCCAACACAAAACTTAAAGAAAGGTTTGTGGAAGTTTTTGCACACATTTCAGGGCTCTAAACCACAACCAAATGGTCGCATTTTGTGACTTTATTTCTTGCCAGTGCGACCAAACTTTGTGAGAGGTTGCACTGGTGCGACCACCACGTTGCCTAGCTGACAAGAGCCACCATTTCTGTTACAAATAAAAAACATCAAATGGCAAACAAAAGGAAAGCGGAAAGAAACCACGCTTCTTGTTTGAAATGCGCAGCGTGGACAGTTTATCAGCTTGGACCAATATTAGACAGCGCAGCTCGAGCTAAGAACAGGTTTACTAACCGATCTCGATCATGTGACACTGTTACTACACAGCACTGTGAGATCCAGTGAGAAAGCATTTGAATTCGCTGCAGTATTAATAACATCGCTGCGAGATCTAACGAGAAGCATTCAACTTCTGCGCAGAATTCTGTTATAAACCATAGATATCATATCAAATAGCGCTGATGTGGAAACCAGGAGAAACATTGTGCCATGAATGAACAAGTCATAGAAGGCTTTTCAGTCCACAAATCAACAACATTTACCATGGATTTAATGTAGTAACACTAAGGCCAATCCCATTTCTACCCCTTACCCCTTACTCTTTCCCCTACCCCTTCATTTTGCACGTTCACGTGAAGTGGTTGGGTTGTCTCGATTCTCTTTTGGCTGGAGTGGTAGGGGGAAGGGCCAGATAGCCCTTCAGACGAAGATTTTTCGGGACCACACTTCGAACGAAGGGGTATGAGAAATTTCCCTGCATACACAGACTACTGTGCTGCTAGAATGCGTGTAGTGATCTTGGTAGTGATATTCCACTCAGGATCGGTCACTTATGTGTTACCTGGCTGCCAGTTTCTCCGTAGCTTGGTAAACGCGTTATATAAATGTGAACACAAATGCGTAATACAGTTAAAAGAAATATCCTGTCATCCTTCATAGCGCAGTCGCTATTTACATCTCGTATCATATGTAAACTCTTGCGTTACAAAGGCAACAACTGACTCGTTTGTATTACTTTGCAAAGAGCAGCACCACAGTAGAAAACGAAACCATATCCGTACCGGCCGGCTTGACACGGAATGGAATGGTTAAACAAACAGCTTAGCCCGATGGAAAAGCGTCTTCACCAGTCTTAGGAAACTCGAAGGCTCATACGTTTTGGAACAGCGCAAAACAACGTTGGGAGTGAGTAATCTGTTAAACATGTTCGCGCCTGATTTCAGTTGATATGCACACTTCATTGCTGTTATTATTGGATAAATGTTACAGGACACTAAAAGAAACTAGGGATGGTGACATGTGTAATGGTGTAGTACTGGTGTCCCATTTCTTAGGGGAATATTTTCACCCCTACACCATGCCACTCTGTTTCAAGGGGCAAGGGGAAGGGCGAAGGGGTATTAAATAGAATTGGGATTGGGCCTAACTGTAACCATGGTATTGTGGCAGAAATAGTTGAATGATTTTACATTATTCTTTTCAGGGCTCTTGCAATCTTTTGAGAGTGAAATTCAAGCACTTTTTTTCATGGACTTTCAAATGCTTCACACTTTTTCCAGCACTTAAATATTAATTTATTACTATTTTACTCTAAATATTATCCAATTTAAATGTTATTTTTAATGTGATGACAAAAAAAATAAAATCTATATAACCTATAAAAAATTAGGTTTTTATGTTACTGTTGTTAACAAAAGTAAATTTTGTCTGCATCTCAACTCAAGCTCAGTGCTATGCTGTCAGATGTGCATTTCCAAGAAATAAACATGTAATATTATTAGTTGAATAATATTAGAAAAAATTAATTGAGGTTCATGAGATTGTTGCTCTTTTGCCAATTGTGCACACCAGATGAATAGTTGCTCATATTTTAAACATTTCACTTTGTAATATTTTGTGTCTGTGATGAGTTTGCTACATTCTAGGGCTTTTTGTCGTAGATTCAAAGCATTTTTAAATTTCAATTTGTTCTTGAACATTAGGTCTTTTGAGTATATTTAAGATTTGGTACGTTTCCATGTCACATCAACTTGTTAAAACATTTATTTATTATTTGGATGATTTATCTCGGATAGCAGGAAAAGATCTTCAATTGCTATGCATACAAAAATTGTGCTACATGTTTTTCCTTCCGTAACATGTTTTTCCCTTCTGCATTTTGCAAGACTTATTGGGAAAGTGTTCCTTCCAAGACTGGAAATTAATTCCAGCTCTCGGTTGAATGTCTTTCCACAGTGATGAATTGCGAAAAGAAGCTCGCCAGCTGAAGAAAGAATTACTCGCAATCAAACAGCGAAAAGAAGATAGTGTGAAGAAAGAAGAGAATGTCACTGAGGGTAAGTGTCTGTGCCACAAAATCACAGCTGTTTGTCTTTTTATTGACATAATTTAAAAAAGCACTGTAAAATTATTCTTTAAAATGTCATATTTTGTACTGTTTTAACAGTGAAAGTGTAATTTATTTCTCACACATGGTGTAATGAAAGCATTTCAACCTCTCCCAAAATCAAGTCAGCATGTATTGAGGTCCTACAAACAACTGAATTGTTCAGTTTTGGAGGTTTGTTTTTGTACATCAGGCTTTGCTATATATATATATATACAGGTCCTTCTCAAAAAATTAGCATATTGTGATAAAGTTCATTATTTTCCATAATGTAATGATAAAAATTTAACTTTCATATATTTTAGATTCATTGCACACCAACTGAAATATTTCAGGTCTTTTATTGTTTTAATACTGATGATTTTGGCATACAGCTCATGAAAACCCAAANAAAAATCTGAAGCTGCTGTGTTTATGTGTGTTTTGAAAGCCTGAATGTTGGCTGTGAGTGAGTGTGTGGATAACATTAAACGTTTGGCATTGCTAGCTGTTATGTAGTCAATTTTCTTTTCTTTTTTTTTCTTTTTTTTGGACGTGCCTAGTTGATTGCTTACCTTTTGTGAGCATTTTGAAGTGAGAAATAAAACTTTTTTCAGTCATCATTCGGTAATCATTTACTCAACCCCATATCGTTCCAAATCTGTGTAATGTTTGGATTACAAAAGGAGAGTTTTTGCAGAATGTTCTAAAAATGGGTCTATTTTCATCATTTCATAGTGTTGATTGGACTGCTGTTTACTTGGGTTTCCCATAACTATTTGATTAGTAAAAACACACAAAATGACCAAGTTTAAATATCCCCAGTGAAAGCAGCAGGGACCAGGGGCTGTCAAGCTCTAAAAATTGAAAAAGCCCCAATGAAATGGTCCATATGACTTTTTCTTTTTCTTTTGAAGCCATACAATACCTTTTGTGTGAGGAGCAGACAAGATTTAAGTTGTTCCCTAAAAATTTCAAAATGATCATTAATTTAAGTAATATTTTCTTATTTTCTTTTCTTATTTTAAAACCTTTTTAATCTAAACATGAACATAACCATGCCATATTTCACCCCAAAATCAAAAGAGAGAAAATTACAATAAATGAATGAATAAATAAATTATATTTAGGTATTTATACAACATGGTAGTATTAAATGATTTTATACTGTTCAATTCATAGTGCTTGAAAATATTAAGATATTTGGATTACATTTATTGAATCAGTGATTATTGAGAATGTCAGTTACATTCTTTGTGGTAATGAAAATGTGGTGGAAAGAATGAATAATTGCTTAATATTAAAATAAATAATCTAATAAAATATAAATAATCACAATGCAAAAATGAATGTTTTAAAAAATGCTTTATTTTCATTATGCAAAATATATTTTCTCTTTTCTTTGCAGTGAAATGTGATCTGAACACATTTTTGTGCGATTCACTCATTTACTGGTATGATTGTAGCAAAAGTAATAGAACTCTCAAGTTCATTTGAAGGAACAGTGTGAGTCATTAAGACATTTCTGGGTCAAGTTATTACAAAACATTTTAGTTAAGTCTAGTTTCTAATATTCTCTTGTTTGCAAAGTCAAGTCTTTCTGTGGGCTGACAACATTCCTTTCTAATATTTATCATAACCATAGAAATGTGCTTCTCCTTTTTTTATTTATTTTTTGTCCCGTTTCCAGTGTTGGGAAAAGTTACTTTTAAAAGTAATTCATTACAGTATTGCTTTACTTCCTAAAAAGTAACTAATTAAGTTCAGCAGCAGAGACGTTAGTTAACCCTTTAGCATTCCTGTATAATTTGCCTAAAACGCCTAAAAAAAAAAGGCATACCCAAAGTAAATTGCATGCTGTTCTTGAATCATTTGGAGTATATGCATGGTTTTGGTCTCTTTTGAAAGGTATGTGTGCTGCGGGCAGTACAGTGGAATGCTAACAGGTTAATAAAGTGAGATTTAAATACAAAAAGTATATTGGTTTAATTTAAAATTTTAATTATTGCAAGTTTGCAGAATATTCTGAGTTTGCATTTCACAGTGTTGAGAAATACTGGATGTGCTTTTGTGCAACTGAGATAGTTAATGTCTGCTCACATTTAGTCTAGAACTATAATAAGCATCATGTTCACACAGCGCACACTGTGTGACTTACTCACGATTTCTATCAACATGGGGACAGGTGAGGTGTGTCAGTCAATAAATGACAAAACAAAGTTACTTGCTTTACTTATTTGAAAAAGTAACTGATATTTTGTTTACTTTACTAGTTTATTTTGTATTACTTTACTAGTTACTTGAAAAAAGTAATATGATTATGTAACTTGCATTACTACCCCCCAACACTGCCTTTTTAACTCCATCTCCTTAAAGGGACTCCATCTCCAAAAACGAAAATTGTCATTTATTACTAACCCTCATGTCGTTCCATACCCGTAAGACCTTCATTCATCTTCAGAACACACATTATATTTTTGATGAAGTCCGATGGCTCAGTGAGGCCTCCATTGACAGCAAGATCATTTCCTTTTTCAATGCCCAGAAAGCAAATAAAGCTACTACACAAAAAGTGTTCTTTGGGCATTGAAAAAGGAAATTATCTTGCTGGCAATGCAGGCCTCACTGAGCCATCGGATTTTATCAAAAATGTTAATTTGTGTTCTGAAGATGAACAAAGGTCTTACGGGTGTGAAACGACATGAGGGTGAGTAATCAATGACTGAATTTTCATTTTTGGGTGAACTAACCCTTTAATGTCTGCAAAATTGATATGTTGGCCAAATCAGGCAAGAGAAAGGAGTTATTCGAAGTTTCTTATTACCAAAGAAGATGTAATCCTCACAGGACTTGAGATGGAGATGTATCTGATTAGAAGAGTGAACATGTTTTCTCTTAGAGGATCCATTCAATCTAACATCCATTGGTAAAAAGACTAAGAACATTTCATTTCATTTCACTGCACACAGGGCTCACACAGACAAGGAACGGAGCCTTTTTCTGTTTGTCAGATCTAGAAAGCACTCCTGGCTCTAGGTTTTTCGCTGTACTTCCTGTGAGGATTACTGCATGCTTGAGATTTGCGCAGGCAAACCTTTGACCTCTGCAGAGCTTTGCAATGGCCCTGTTGTATATCACTGTCTTCACATTGTGTGTTCTCAGGGGGCAAAGGTGTGTCCCCTCACCCTTGTCGTTGTCAGTGTCTTTTAACGTTTGGTCTGGAATGTGCTATTTACACTTAGCAACCAGTTTGTGTTTGAGGCATACTTGCTTTAGCAAGCAGGTCAGTATTTATTATAAAAAGATTTACAAAGAGCTGTCTTGGAGAGTTTGTGTAATGGGATGTTCCAGTGAAATAGGAATGAATTTTATATCGTGGTTTTAGTTTCACCAGTAAAACTATATACATCCAGAAAACCATTCGTTTATACTTAGATTTAGAACTTGTCATGTGTAAAAAAATCTAATTTGTTCTATTGCACGTGCAAATGTACAATAGAAGAACTTAAACATTCTCTCATTGGCTCTTCATTTGGCGCTATGACAGTTTCTTGACAAAACGCTTAAACACTCACTTGTGCCAGTATGGTGTTGACATTATCCACATTTTTGTGGGTAATGTGGAGTGACCAGCCTTTGCTTATGCAATGGAATTAAAAAAATAAATAAATGAAAAAGTAAGTGTTACAAATCATGCTGACAGAGGTATATTATATTTTTAAGACTGTCAGTTTTATTTCGAAGGGCTTTCGTAATCACTGTGAAAGACAAATTTCACTGATAAACTGTTAAAGACACGTGAAATTCCCAAGTCAGTTTTGAAATAATATGCAGATATTTATGTATTGATTTTATTATTTACGAGAAGAAAATTAGTGGCAGAAATGCATGTCTGCTAACAGCGACCCATCTGTCACTGTCAGAGGTATGTTTGAGGGCAGTTTACACAGGACACAACCTTGCTCTTTCTATTATAGTTTTTAACTGTTTGTCTATGTAAATAGACTTGGCAACAGACAGAAGCACAACACCTAGCGCACTATAT
>RJVU01029436.1:4723836-4734687 GCA_003731715.1 Anabarilius grahami
TATTTATATATTTAACTTTTATTTCTATAATAATAAAACTTTAAATATTGTAATTTAATTAAGGTTTATTTGACTGCTCTATTAAAAAACAACATAATAAAAATACAAATGCATTTTAAGCATGTGCTTTTCCTTCTACGTTTGTTAGTTCTGTTCTATACACACACACACACACACACACTTATATTTCTATAATAATAAACTTTTTTTAATTGTTTGTTTGAACATTAATTTATGACTGCTTTATTAAATACAAAGTAGTAGTAAAAAGAATACATGTAAATGTATTTTAAAGTCCCCCTGAAATCAAAATTTAAGTTTTTTAGCTTTTAGTATTAATATGTTAGCCTTAAGGTTATGAATAAGCTGGTGTGTTCCAAAACAAATGAAAAAATTTGCATTTAGGAGATATAAGCATTTAAAACTTAGTCTCTCACTTCCGCTCATATGGATCACAGATTTTCATGACATCACCACGCACTTCAGCTTCTTATAAAATCTTCTGTCCAATCAGAACCCCCCCTCCCACACTATAAACAGACGCTGAAGCTGCAGTTAAAATCGGTCATTTGTTCACACATTTACTAGTTTCTATATGGTGAATGGCACACAGTGCACTATATAGAGGATAGGGAATTCAGACAGTGTAAATATGCTTTCCATTGACGCGAATGAAGTCCGTTTTCGTGTTAGGGTCCTGTCGCCGGTGCGACGCAAGTGTTTTTTGCTAGTTATCATTTTCACGTCCTGCGCCACATTGGCGTGCGCTCTACACCCATGGGCGTGCTGGTCTGAAAACAAGGTGTGTTCAGGCGCATTAACGCGTTACTCTTTTGAGGCAACTGAAATAGACTGCGCATTGTCCAACTGAAACTTGGTCTAAAGTCAATGGCGCAATATTTGTTTTATTATTTAAAGAGCGCGTTAGTAATATGCGCCTATGTGCGAGTGCACAACGCACGTACATTGTGCTTATTACACACACGGAATCGCATCAGCACACAAACATGCCAAATATTAAAAATAAACAATGTAAAAGATTATTATTGTGTGCATAAAGATAAAAATGCTTTGGTGGAATCCGTCTTTTTCCATAGATGGCCTGCTTGCACGCTTTAACCTCACGCACGAGCAGATCCGTTTCCTCACTAGAGAAGCGTTCATTATTTCCGCTTGCAAATTCCACCTTGTAAATAGCGAATCCGCCATGGTGCTAGTGCAACTGGCTTTTAAAGGGAATGGGAGATTAGACTCTGATTGGTTTATTGCACGTTACACCCAAAATACACTAATTACTCATTAAGAGAATAGGGACAACCCTTTTAGACCATGTGCCGGGCGCGCCGACCATTTATTCATCGTTAAACTAGCAAAAGTGGATTAAGACATGCCCGAAGTGCACCTGCGGCGTGCGCTTTAGACCATGCGCTTAGATCATTAAAATAGGGCCCTTAGTTTCATATGCGCGAGTCGGTGCAGACCACAAAACGTATTGGACCCATTTAAATTCTGTACAGAATGCTATTTTAAAGCGATATAGAGGAGATGAGGAGGAGAAATGATTAGAAGGAAATCAAAGCTTTACCGAGCTCAGCGGCTCTGGCCGAGCTGTGATATAAACAAAACGCTATTGGCTATTTAAAAAAAAGAAAGGGGCAAAGTGGATTAAGACATGCTCGAAAGCATGGATATATCGAAGGCTTTTCGATATATCCTGCCCTGTCTTCCTGTTTCAGTTGAAATTACGTCAGCACATTGAATAATGCTGTCTTACAAGACACTTCAGTGGGCTTTTAAGGCTTTTCCTACATCAGTTTTCTGCAACATGGTTGTTCTGTTCATTCTGAAAAAAAATGCAAGAATAAAAACTGAACAATTATTGCATTTTAAACTAGCTTCACCGATGTTCTGCTTCCATCTCTGTCAATATCCAGAAGTTGCCTCTCTTACCATCTAGTCGTCTGGTCCGACCTCCGAATCTCAATGTTTGGGTTTGAGTCCTGTTCTCTAGTATTCATATGTCCACAGAGGCTACTTCCAGCTTTGTATTCAGTCCCAAAAGCAAACGCATTCCTCCTCTCTCTCTAATAACAGCAACCCGCTCGCTTGGCATCTGGTATCTTATTTTAGGAAGAAGCCAATTGTCTCCTCCGCAATTCACCAAGCAAACTAGAAGACATTTGTACCTTTTTGAATTATTATTTTCGACAGGCATCACTTTAGTTTTCAAGACATAAATTATAGCATGTTCGTCTAGTCTGGTTTTCTCTTTCTTGGCATGGCTGTCATTTGTAAGAGCCAAAAATAAGAGAGACATGCTAAAAACACTGTCCATTTTCTACCCACCCTAAATGATGTGGCAACATTCTTTCTACTACTCTGAGTTATTTATACAGGTTATGCATGTGTGCACAGGGTGTTTTATTTCAATGGAGCCTTGTCAGTCAAACATGTTGATGCGTAAGAGAAATTGTCAGAGCATAATCGTATAAAAAGACACATTAGCAAATTACTTTCTATCAAAGCATTTCAATGCATTTGTTTCCTTGCACTAGATGCAGGATCTTGTGACACTGAAGACTGGAGTAATAATGCTGAAAATTCAGCATTATTACTAGGGATTATTAGTAGGGATACTAGGGATAATATACAGTGGCGTAACTTTGTTTTAAAAAGTGGGTGGTACAGGAGGAATGTGTGTGGTTGGGGGAGGGGTGTATTGTAATTGTAATTAACAAAAAAATTTAAATTTATTGACACAGACCTCATTTAATATGATAGTTTCATGCTTATATCTACTATACTACTATATTGTTAGTCTCGAGAGTATTTACATTAGTCAATAAATACATGGATCCGCACTTAATATTAGATTGTCCGGATGGATTAGCGGTAAAATTTTTAAGCGTGCCAGAAGTTCTGGGTTGTAATCCGCTCTCATAAAATATATTTAATTTTTTTGTTGTTCATCAGTGATTGTATATCAAGAGCAGGGACACGTTTATGTGCTTCTTGTGTTGTGATTTCCCCAGAACGAATAGAGTCTCCACAAAATCGTTAAGCAATAGAATGAAGCGTTTGTCCGTGTGAAGACTGCGCAGTGTCAGAGATGGGCACAAATACATCAAAAAGTATTTGGTTACAAATTACAAATACTTAATCATCAAATGTATTTAAATAAAATACAAAATACTGCTGTAAAAATGTATTTAATTAAAATACAAGTAATTTGTAATTTGAAAATACAATAGCCTACAAACAAAATTGACACACAATCATTTGAAGTGCGAGAGTAACAGTGGAGTTAGATCCGTGTAAGAGAGAGTTGCTCTCAGTTGCTATGTATAGCCAAAGCATTTAAAAAGCTCTAACAACTATTTAATGGTAGCATTAAAGTAAGAAATTACACTGCACAGTCCTCATTGAACAATTAAATATATATTGATGATCGTTATAAAGATACTAAAGTTATTCAGTCAGGAGCAGTGAGTGATTTTGTCTTTTTCTTTAGTTGCTTGATTAACATTAATGAGAGACAGCAGCAGGTTTATTAGGCTGCTCTCACTTTAAGAACGAATGCACAGACCGAATATACTTATGGTTACGTTAATTTAAGACACGACCGACTGTGTTTTCACCCACAATTAATCAATGTTATTTTTTATTATTTGACCAACTCGTCCGTGGATTATCTGCAGTGCCCACGGATGTAACTGTGATCTGGGCATCATAAGACAGCACACGTCATGCTTTAGCAGCAAGTCAGTTCACAAGTTCTAGCCATTTGCGTTAACCTTCTGTCCTATAGAGACATTCAGTGAATAATATCTGATAGCATATTTTACTAGATACTTTACCTTGAGGCAGTTTGATTGAGCACAAAAGCAGCTTCTTTACCTGCTTCTGACCTTGCTATGCAAAGTAAGACAGACGTCGGTCACGAGCTCTGCAACCGAAACAGCAGCCGCCTTTTACGCTGCATTCACACGGGGCGTCGGCGCTAACGCTTCTCATTTACTTTGAATGGGTGACGTCATGCGTTGCCGAACTGAATTGTGGGTCGCTTCACTCGCGTTGCTCGTGGCAGAAGTTAAAAATTTCTCAACTTTTCTAGTGCCAGCGTAAGCGTCAGCCAATCAGATCGTCTTATGCAAATACCCTAGCGCAGACGCTAGCCAATTGCTTTCATGCAAAACCGGAAAGTAATGTGATTGGCAATTGTCACTATGACGGTCACGTCAGCACCAAGCAGTGGCAACCCGTGACATTATACTAGGAGTGGTTCGTGACTTAAATTTATTTGTTTCAATGGCAATACTACCAATGCCAAAATTAATCTGCAGCAGTTGTACAGGTCAGAGCTACAGGTGCTGGTCATATAATGAGAATATCATCAAAAAGTTGATTTATTTCACTAATTCCATTCAAAAAGTGAAACTTGTATATTATATTCATTCATTACACACACACTGATATATTTCAAATGTTTATTTCTTTTAATTTTGATGATTATAACTGACAACTAAGGAAAATCCCAAATTCAGTATCTCAGAAAATTAGAATATTACTTAAGACCAATACAAAGAAAGGATTTTTAGAAATCTTGGCCAACTGAAAAGTATGAACATGAAAAGTATGAGCATGTACAGAACTCAACACTTAGTTGGGGCTCCTTTTGCCTGAATTACTGCAGCAATGCGGCGTGGCATGGAGTCAATCAGTCTGTGGCACTGCTCAGGTGTTATGAGAGCCCAGGTTGCTCTGATAGTGGCCTTCAGCTCTTCTGCATTGTTGGGTCTGGCATATCGCATCTTCCTCTTCACAATACCCCATAGATTTTCTATGGGGTTAAGGTCAGGCGAGTTTGCTGGCCAATTAAGAACAGGGATACCATGGTCCTTAAACCAGGTACTGGTAGCTTTGGCACTGTGTGCAGGTGCCAAGTCCTGTTGGAAAATGAAATCTGCATCTCCATAAAGTTGGTCAGCAGCAGGAAGCATGAAGTGCTCTAAAACTTCCTGGTATACGGCTGCGTTGACCTTGGACCTCAGAAAACACAGTGGACCAACACCAGCAGATGACATGGCACCCCAAACCATCACTGACTGTGGAAACTTTACACTGGACCTCAAGCAACGTGGATTGTGTGCCTCTCCTCTCTTCCTCCAGACTCTGGGACCCTGATTTCCAAAGGAAATGCAAAATTTACTTTCATCAGAGAACATAACTTTGGACCACTCAGCAGCAGTCCAGTCCTTTTTGTCTTTAGCCCAGGCGAGACGCTTCTGACGCTGTCTGTTGTTCAAGAGTGGCTTGACACAAGGAATGCGACAGCTGAAACCCATGTCTTGCATACGTCTGTGCGTAGTGGTTCTTGAAGCACTGACTCCAGCTGCAGTCCACTCTTTGTGAATCTCCCCCACATTTTTGAATGGGTTTTGTTTCACAATCCTCTCCAGGGTGCGGTTATCCCTATTGCTTGTACACTTTTTTCTACCACATCTTTTCCTTCCCTTCGCCTCTCTATTAATGTGCTTGGACACAGAGCTCTGTGAACAGCCAGCCTCTTTTGCAATGACCTTTTGTGTCTTGCCCTCCTTGTGCAAGGTGTCAATGGTCGTCTTTTGGACAACTGTCAAGTCAGCAGTCTTCCCCATGATTGTGTAGCCTACAGAACTAGACTGAGAGACCATTTAAAGGCCTTTGCAGGTGTTTTGAGTTAATTAGCTGATTAGAGTGTGGCACCAGGTGTCTTCAATATTGAACCTTTTCACAATATTCTAATTTTCTGAGATACTGAATTTGGGATTTTCCTTAGTTGTCAGTTATAATCATCAAAATTAAAAGAAATAAACATTTGAAATATATCAGTCTGTGTGTAGTGAATGAATATAATATACAAGTTTCACTTTTTGAATGGAATTAGTGAAATAAATAAACTTTTTGATGATATTCTAACTATATGTCCAGCACCTGTGTATATATAATATAAGTTGTTTATGTTCATCATTATTGTAATGTTTGTAATGTATTGTAATGTGCTTTGAGACGTGAGGTAATTTAACGCCATCTCTCGTGATGCTTTTGCTCCCGGCTGTGCGTGTTCATGTGTTTTGAAGGAGGCGTGGCTTTGGAGACGCTCTGAAGGGAGTGTGGGATCTTATGCTTTCAAAGCTAGCTCGCTATTGCTAGCCTCTTCGATAATGACCTACCCTACCTTTAAACCTGGTAATGAAAGTTATTGTAAGTGAGAATAAAATAACATATTTGAATGTATTTTTAGTATTTTAAATACAAAATACTTTCTCTCAAAGTATTTAATTACAAATTACATTAGATTTTTTCTTTAAGGAAAATACAAATTACAAAATACTCAAAAGTAATTAGTATTTTTTGGGAGAATATGTACTTTACTTGAGTTTTTACATTTCTGTCAACTTTTACTTTTACTCCACTACATTTCCTAATTAAAATGTATACTTTTACTCCGATTTTCGGTACTTACTACAAAATAAAGTCAGAAGAACACAGACCGCAAGCAAGCATGTGCAAACAAGTGCTCGCACAACCGCGGTTGATTTCATTTTCTGGGTTGCGTCCGTTGCTGGTGCGACTGAGAAGAGTGCGCTGTCATTATACAGTACGAGAGCAGCCTCTAGAGGCGAAATAAAAACTATCACTGATGCCTCGTAGAGTTTGTTTTGACACGTGACGTGAGGCTGTATGCTGCACAGAGCGGGACACTTCAAAAACGGATTTAAAACATAGACAACAAAATGGTATGTTATACAGTGTACACTACAGTACATTTTCATATCATTATAAAGTAATTAGTTTGTTGACTAGATGCTGCATTAGTGGAGAACAGCAGTATGTTTGCCGTCGAGGCTGAGAGGATGCTAACATTAGTAGTACCTCAAGTGGTTAAAACAATGTGAGAAAAACACCAACTCTTTAATGTCACGATTGTTACCATTCATTTGCATTAGTTTATATCTATTTGTTCATTGTTATGCATTCATTATCCAGCAAAGTTGCATATTTAAACTGTATTCTCATCATGCAGCGACAGAAACATAAATCAGAAATGTATTCGATTTGTTCTTTTTATAGGCACTGTAACACATATTTTGATTGGATAATGATCAAGTTTTCTAAAATAGAGGCAAATAATGTGTGAAAGTATATATATAATAGACCCATGCTATGCCTTTGTGTGTAAAGATGGCAATTTTTAAACATGACTGTTTGGATTTATATGAATTTGTAACACTTTACAATAAGAGTCTTGTAACATTAAATAAGGTTAATAAAAGTATTGTTCATTGTTAATTTCAACATTAACATTTTAACATTTTAAAGTTATCTCTTACATTAGTTATAATGCACTATGAATTAACATGAACGATCAATGTATAATTAATATAAGTGTTTTTTATATTTTAAACTTACAATAAACATTTTGCCTTTTTTAATTAAAAGAAAACAAAATGTAAGAGAGTTAAAACTGAACACAATCTTGCTGCTCAAACTGTGTATAGAACAATTTTTAATAATATTATTTTGCTCCTTTTGTATTTTACATTTACTTGTACTTTTACTTTCAATACTTAAGTATGTTTAATATCAAAAAAAAAAAATCATACTTAAGTACAAAAAATATCCCATACTTTAAAACTTTTACTCAAGTAATATTCTAAACAATGACTTTAAATTCTACCAAAGTCATTTTCTGGTAAGATATCTATACTTTTACTTAAGTATGGCTTTCGAGTACTTTATCCACCACTGTCTCTGCGCAGTGTGCACGAGCGCCAAGAGAACAATGTTGCGCCACTGAACAGCCCCAACGAACACTCAACATGATTTCAAAAACAACAAATCCCAGCGCCAGATCGCCTATTATTTAACACAAAGGAATGAACTGCTAATCAACTAGAGACGTTTCTTTTGTATTGGATACATCCGTGCTGTGAGATGTTTTATATAATTTTTTTTGTTTTTTTGGACAGCAGCATACAAAACTGTCAATGAATCTACCTATCTATCGGGTAGATAATATTTAGACTTCATTACAAATTAAGCTCAATAAACATAATTTGTGGCATAATGTTAAGTACGACAAATTTATTTCAATTTATCTCTCCTTTTCTGTAGAAAAAGCTAAACATTTGAGTTATAGTGAGGCGCTTACAATGGAAATAAAGGGGACCAATTCATAAGCATAAATTACTGTTTTAATAGTACAGCCACAAGACATAAACAATATGCATGTAACTTGTATTTAGTGTGCAAAAATTACTTACTATCCTTTTCATTGTAAAGTTCTATCCAGTTTTACACGTTACCATGAGAATGCAATGCTAAAACCCTAAAACAAAAGTATTGAAAAAACTTTACAGTTCCAATAATACACAAGTTTCAGCAGAAGAATGAATTAAGTGGTTTTATAAAATTATAAACTTCACGTTTCACATATTAAATGCTGCAAAAATTGGCCCAATTGTTGTTAGTGCCTTATCATAATCCCCAAACATTTTTTATAGAAAAGAGGTGTATTGAGTGGCACAATTTCTATTAATAATAAGTTAGAAAGCAACAAGTTATTTAATCAGAATATTGCAACCTGTCTAGAGGGACCTTCAAGTTTTGACTTTTTTTACAGAGGCTGGTTGAGACCACTGCCTTCATAAAATGAAGGCTACAAAAAATAATTGTAAATGTTGATTGTGTCAAATGATGTCTTGCTCACTAGATTAACTAATTCCATTTTGTGTGTTTCTTCTGATTAAGTTCAAACCCTTAGCATTGAATTATACAGTATAATTCTCTGCAGAAACTCACATCCTCACTTTCTGGGCTGCTGAAGATGCTGGCGTTGACTGATAGACCACAGTTAGCTTCGAGAATCTTTGAATTCATCCCCTTGTTCTTGACCAGCAAAAGGGAAATAATCCACCTCCCAAATGATGAGGTGTTTGTCGTCCCCATCAACCCCCTGTTGCCTGTTGCTTGATTTGTAGCTCTTTTTGGCCCGAGTGACAGGAGAGGGATGGAATGTTGTTAGAATAGCCGTCAAACTCAAAGACAGTACTTAGCAACACCAGCTGGAGTAGATGGAGTGTGCTGCTGTTGTAGGCCCTAAGGGTGCCATCATTCAGCAATCCTGCAAGTCGCGGTCTGCAGCTGGGCCGAAGCGCGAGCGTTGAGCAAGCCGAGTGGAAGGCATCACTTTTTGCTCACATAAATCACAAAGAAAAGGGTTGTTACCGGCGCTGACTTTTCAGAAAGGTTATTTCGATCACGGCTCTGAATTTGTGGCATTCATGCGTTGAATACCTCTGTAAATGAGTAATTGCATGGTTTGAGTAGCTAATGACAGCCATTCTATTCAAATAACCTGTTTCACTCAAACTTTAGTTACTCAATTAAGTTCCACTCTACCTGAACGTTACACCTCAGGTAAGTCCGGCCCAGTCTGTACAGAAATGTTTTCAGCTGAAGAACGAGATCCAGTTCAAGGTGTGTTGAGGGGTTTTATCAGGTTCTTTCTTCCTGATAAAGTGGGTCTTGCCTAAAATCAAATGAAACATCACTCGCAACTAACGATAATTTTAAATAGTCGACTTATCTAACAGATATTCGAATGATTATTCAACTGTTCTGGGGATTAAAGCTGTAGTTATTCAAGAGCTCTACAATAATTCCACTTTTGTCTTAACTTAAGAGGTTGTATTAGAGTTGTGCTTTTAAAAACATAAATTAATTACCGTCACTGAATCACAGGTAAAAAAAAAAAAACTTGTACAAAATTTAAATTCAGTTAACATTTAATGGACCTACCTGCTCTCACCTTTTTTGTTTGGGCTTTTTCATTGGGCTGGATATTGACAGTTACCTCATAATTCTTTTTAAATGACCAATTTTATTAATAATTAAACTTATAGTAATTGATGCATACAGAAAAAAAATTACAGATTGCGACAGGAGGATCTTTCTTTTCTGTCACACAATGGTCTTGGGCTACAATTGCTCGGGCTGCAATAAAAGCATCGTCATTTGAGTTTGAAATTATCTCATGTTACGTCTTGTGAGATCAAAAGACTATTAAAAACAACAAACAATAACACATGAACAATATCTTTTCTATGATTATAATTTTTTTTTTTTCATAATGTTGACTATTTGGCCCTATTTAACCCTTTTTCCGTTTCAGTCCTATTCACAACCACTTTTACTTTCAAAATGTTATTTCTGAATCAGACAGTATATTTACTGAATCACATTCATTGAATCACTTTGAATATCTGGGTAACTGCCATCCAGGTATTAATCTTTTTTTGATTGGAGGGGAAAAGTAAAAAAATAAGAGTGCTTGTTGACATCAAGAAGTCTCTTATGTTCATCAAGGCTGCATTTATTTGATCAAAATATAGTAAAAACACTCTTATTATGAAATATTATTACAGTTTAAAATAGCTGTTTTCAATGTGAATATATTGTAAAATGTAATTTAATCCTGTGATGTTAAAGCTGAATCTTCAGCATCATCTTCCATGTCACATGATCCTTCAGAAATTATTCTAATATGCTGAGTTGATGCTCAAGAAACATTTATTATTATCAATGATGAAAAAAGTTGTGCTGCTTAATATTTGTGGAAATCATGATACTTTTTTCAGGAGTCTTTGATGAATAGAAATTTCAAAAGAACAGCATTTATTTACTGTGATTTTTGATCAATTTAATGCGTCCTAGCTAAATAAAAGTGGTGTTTTTTTTCTTCAGAAAATATTTGAAAGATAGTGTATATATAATATAATATATAAGTCTTTATAAAGAAACATTAAA
>RJVU01029436.1:4743614-4785444 GCA_003731715.1 Anabarilius grahami
TGTCCATGATGTATAACAATGACCTGTTTCACCCTTCTTGACATTTCTTTGAGGTACTGTCCATGTCTTGATTCAGACAGTTCCTCAGTAGCCATCATCTCAGTATGAAATGTAGGTCAGCAGAGCAGGGGTGAGATGTGTGGATCTGCACCTCATCCTAGCCTTACTCCAAAAACAATGCCCTAAATATGACCTCACACAGAATGAAAGTTCAGCCATCATCTACTCACCCTCATGTCGTTCCAAACCTGTACACTCAAAAAGAAATGTTCCAAAAGGGTTTTTTTGCAGTGATGCCATAGAAGAACTATTTTTGATTCTCCAAAGAACTTTTCAGTGAACTGTTCTTAAAAAAAATTAAATAAGAACATTTAAAAAAATATTCATGAACCATCGATGCCAATAAAGAACGCTTCATTTTTAAAAAGTGTATGACTTTATATCTATATTTTGAAGAATGATTCAACTGCTTTTGTTCATAAAGTGAAAGATAATCGGTGCCAAAACAACATTGGACCCCATTAACTTTGATTGTAAATAGGCCTGTCGCGATAGTTGATATATCGACTTATCGCACGATATATGGACATGACCTCGATCATTTTTGGTGACGCGATATATTGCCCATTATGTTTAAACAAAAATAAATGTCACTGACATTTTGCTGATCATGCTGCCTCTGTCATCTCGTCAGCTCTCCGAGGCGAAAGCATTCTCATTTGATCGTGTTGGCTCCTTCATACAGAGCTGACATCGACAGGCGGAAAAATCCGGCATTTGAGTCGTTATGGTGTTTTCCTGACAACTACAGACAGTTTGGAAGAATAAGTGAAAATGCACTGTTTCCACAATCCACTGGTGCAAATATAAACATGACAGCGCGAAATGGTGCACGCTCACAGCTAGTTTCACACAGGACGCGGCAGTCGCGAGTGTCTAGTTAGTTTTCATAGAGAACGCGTTTTTGCATTCCACTGCGCCGTTTTTCCATGGAAATGTGTTTGTTTGACTGTTGGACTGACGTCTTTCTCAGCATCTCGTGCATGATACGCCGCTCAAGTTTAAAGAAGTTTTTCAAACACGCCTCTAGAAAAACAGATACCTCAACAGGCCATATCTGACTGCTAAATCTTTGTTCATATGGACATCTGACAAATGCGTGCACCCTTATACTTTACTGAGAAAATAAGGTCAGGGAAAAAGTTGTAGATGGAAAATCTCCATATAAGTGCCTTTTGTGCATTTGCAAGTGTTTTTTTTTTCTACTTGTTATTTTGCAGTTTTTGTTAGCAAAGGTTTATTTATTATTTATTTTTTACGCTTTTTTTTTATTTTTTACGCTTCAATTCCAGTATCTAAATATTCTTAAGAGTTCATTGTCATTTGAAGGTGTGTAGACCTACTTGCATTATTATGCTGTTATATTATGATTATATATTCAGTGGAATAAAATGGTCTTAAAATGACAATAATATCACATATCGCAGTTATTTCTGGGGCAATATATCACACAACAAAAAGTTGTTATTGTGACAGGCCTAATTGTAAAGACAAAGAGGAAATAAAGCCAATTGGCTTGGAGTCAGAAAATGATGACAGAATTTTCAATTCCTTCAAATATCTCAGCGTGGACTTCTGAAATCTTAGAAGCCGTTAGCAGAACCACTCAGATATGACAGAACTGCAGTTCTGTCTTCAGAAACCTGTTGGCTTAATGCAAACTGTGTCTTGGATTGGGCTGCAGTCTTCAGGAGTCCTCAGGAAGTGACTTTAGCCAGCTGTGAGCTCTTCTTTCTGATGCTGGCACTCAGGAATGCTCCGTGGAATGTTAGTCCACCTGCCAATCACTTCTCCAGCCGAAACGTGAAGAGAGAGGGAAAGAGCATTACTGAAGAAATGTAGTGTAGATGAGCATCTGTGCTGGATTATTGAGACCTCCTACAAGGGGCATCGCTGTAGAGGCAGAAGCTGAAGATCAATCACGTTTCAGAAATATCATGGGTGGATCTGATTGTGGCAAAGGATGTGCCACCAATGCAAAACCAAGGTTAAGTTTAGAGTTTATGGTAAGATTAGGGGTTAGTATTTGTTTCAGTGTAATTAACATGACCAATGAAATCTTTAGAATTGGCCATGCAGCAATGTTTGCGCTTAATTGGTTTGGGAAAAAAACATATGTGGAAGTAGGCTGGAAATGAACAAATTCTTCTGCGTTGCAGACACGTCTTAGTAAGACTGATAATTTTGGCTTCCACATACTCAGTCTTGTTGGTTCTAGCTATACTACAGAAAAGCAGTTTTAGCTTTCTAAACATTTGATATTGCTGTTATTTGTATTATTTATTATTATTAACTGTTATATTTTTTTATTTGTAATACTTATTAATTTATTATTTATTTGCTAGACACCACTCACAATGGGAGCAAATGACAGAACTTTTATTTTTGGATGAGTTATTCCTTTTTAAAGATGCTGTGAAACAGGCTGTTTGTGGACTCGTCAGATTTAGAAGTCCTTGCTGATCTGTTCTATTCAACCGGGAACTTCCCACTCTGATTTTGATGATTTATTTGCCTGTGAGCTGCGCTTTGCTGTTCTTTTGAACTGAACTCTGTTTCCCCTTGTGATTTAGGTTGGCCCATGTTCTGCACTTTGATGAACAAACCAGAAAGGTAAAAGATGCCAACATGCAGGACGAAGACACATTCGAGATCTATGATCCACGCAACCCTGTCAACAAGAGGAGACGTGAGGAGAGCAAAAAACTCATGAAAGAGAAGAAGGCCAGGAGGTGAGACTACAGCTACACTCCTCGTTCACCTCTCACCCGCTGCCTCAAACAGCCCGTCTGGAATGACTCCTCCTCCAACATAAGGGGCAAAAGCATTTCTACCTGAGAGGAATCATATTAACTAATATTCTGTCAGTGTAAATGGGGGATATCTGCAGCCTCTTTATTAAAAAGACATTCATTTATACCTACTTATACTGGAGAGACTTGTGAAGATGGCAGGTGTTTATTGTTTTTAACCCATAGAGGAAAAACAACACCATCTGCTCATAGTGCATAATGCATTTTATGAATCTTCATACAAAAACTTTTCATGAACAGGTTTAGTCATCCTTTTAAAATGAGTGTACATTTTCATCACGGTAATAAAACTCATTATTTCTAATGTTTAAGCATTGTTGTTCACTTTGTGACCTAACTAATACATTGAATTCACTTGCACATAATTGATTTGGGGGAAAAAAAACGTAAGTTTATTGTAAGTAGATTGAATTCTCCATCAAGCTACATAGACCAATTCATCCTGAAATTGGTTGGAAATCAATCATTCACATAGCTGATGAAAATACAGAGAGAGTAAGGTAACCATTAGCTGATTTAAAATTTTAAATTCTACAATTATTTCACACTTATTTCTAGACTCCCATTATAGCCAAGTGGATGCTGCACACTGGTGGTGGATGAGGAGAGACCCGATATGATTGTAAAGCGCTTTGGGTGTACAGTTGTACATAGGAAAGCGCTATACAAATGCCTCATTCATTCATTCATTCATTCATAGCAAAGCAAAATAAATCTCTCACACAGTATCTACACTGATAATAATGTTACAGTTCAAGTTTGTTAAACATAATTTTTGGGCTGTGATTGGTTACAAATGGGGCTGTGAAAATGCATGCTTTGATTTGATTAAAAAAATTCAACGTATCCATTAGGGGTTTAAATCGGACGTTCCATCATGATATTACGACATTATTTTACCTTAGCCAGAATATTTGCGATACCTCAAAACATGCCATGATACAATATAACCAATCTAACAATACAGTTTAAATACAATAGTTTTTTGTTTAATAATAATTCATTACAAAAACTTAAGTCTGACATATATACATTTTTTGTTAAAAATACACATTTCGTCATTAGTCAGTTCATTGATTCACTGATCTGTATTGATGTATTATTACACCTAGCATGTATTACGTAATTTAATAATCAATTATGATTATATTGCCTATAACTGACCATAATAATTATCTTTTTTTTTTTTAGATTTCGAGAATATCCTTAATAGTTAGTAGTTTCTGCCCCATATACATTTTGTTTCAATATATTTTCTGTCACGCTATGCGAATCTATTACGCATATACAAATGTCTGTCTGTGTTATTTACCTACATGTTTTTTGTTTTATCTAATTGTTCAATGACCAGCCCTATGCAGCCATATGAAGCTATAGCAGCATCTCTTATCTCTACTTCATAACACCGGCCATGACTGCCATCGTAAAAAGAAAGGAGCTCTTCTGCAGAAGCTGTGAAAACCTGCGAAAGCTAGATCCACTCCACATCTGCCCTAAATCGAGCAAGTATGAACCTCAGAGTTCAACCTGTCCATTAAATAACAGGAGTAATGCAAGACACACATGACCGTAGTGAAGTAAACCAGAGTTACGCTCGTCTCGTCCTGCAGCCGTACTTCCAGAAAATACAGTCTGAATCATAGCTTGATTCTCCCACCAAAAACCTCCCATTTGTTTAAAACGGTGGCAAGATAATAAACAGTTCCTATCGTTTTTCCTGTCTTTCCTATCAGTCTTGTATTTTGTTACCAAAGAGCCGAGTCCATTGGCGTTTCTCATGATGTCGGCTGACTGTGGTTTGGTCTAAATGATCTACCACGAGTGTGCGCGACCAGCAGCACGGTTTGGCCAGCGTGCAACCTTTTACTGCTCCTCTGGGATCACGCTTAAATTTTCATATGGAACAGGAAGGAGAGTTAATGTTACACCATAAGAGCCGCGTGGCCAAAGCCGCTGCAAATTTAAACCAGGTGAGACGCACCAAAGCCAGCGCAGCTACTAGCGCTCTGACTCGCTCTACTGTGCTTTTGTCACTGGGAGACTTTTATAAAACCGCTGGGTCTGCGATTTCAACACATCATTACACCATGGACACGTTCAGGGTTGTTCCTAAACATAACAGGGACTGATCTGATAAATTATACTGGATGTATGGAATGGGAGTTGCTGTCTATATACTGTAGGTGGAGTGCGATATCCTTCATATAATAATTAATTTACATTAAAAAAAAAAAAAGGCTACCGTCAATTGTCTGGTTACCAACATTCTTCAAAATATCTTCTTTTGTGTTCAACAGAAGAACGAAAGTCATACAGGTTTGGAACAGCTTGAGAGTGAGTAAATGATGACAGAATTGTAATTTTTGATTGAACTATCCCTAGAATTTGTTCCCATGACTCAATTCATTAAATTGTGACCACACTTGATTAATTCGTTCCCTAGTCTTAATTTAATTAAATTTTGTCTACTATAATTAAGATAATAGTAAAGTTGTGTGAACAATTTCTAAATTTGTGGCCAATTTCTTAATTTGTGGTTGTTCCACCAACCCTCACCCCCGCATGTCTTGAGCCAGACTGTGTAATTTAATATTTTACATAAATATATTTTTATAAATATAGATGAAATTACTATGATGACACATACTTAGTTATTTTAAATGTATACATACTGTGTGCTTTATAGTAAAGAAATACAAGTACATTCTTTCTGAACTATCGACATCGCCAGTTTGAATTTTATGCAGTATTTCTAATTGTCAGATGTATAAGAGGCTGATGAATACACACCAGGAGCAATATTTTTTTATTTTTTTTTGTAATGTGGCCCCTGTTTGAGTTCACCTTTTTCATTCACCTTTACTCTGGCAAGAAACATGAATATTGGCTCTCACAGTGGACTTTGAGGTGTGAGAAGACAAGACAATGTCACTCTTGCGCAGCAACACTTAACATTCTTACTCGTTGCTGGCCAAGATACAAAATACCCATCATTACTGCTGGTCACATGACTGTGGGAGATTAAATGGACCAGTAATGTCATTATCTTGCTCACTATCTGCCTCTGCCCTTGTGAATGAGCACTATAAATAGATCACTTAATCCTTTTTCCCCTGTACGAGAACAAGACGAAATCCTCACTGCCTTTAAGCCCTGGAGAAGCCAAGATCGTTCTGTTCCTACTTAGCCATTTTTCTTTGGCTTCTCTGCTGCAGGAAAATGACTTGTCAGTTGACCTTATTACGGGTTGGGTTTCATTTGAAACTTTTACTACAATGATTTGTCCTTTATTTTTACATTGTCTGGTCATTTTCTCTCTGATCACACGGTGGGGTTTTGGAAAACGGGGCGTGTCCTAGTTCTACTTCATTGGCTTAATCTGGTGGAAATGTTGCGTGTTTCCATCACTACACATATTCATGGCTTGATATTAGGGCTGTCAATTTACCCTGTAAAGCCTGACATATGAATATTTTTTTTTTGAATGAATGAAATTATAAACTATATCATATTTGTTACATCAGGCTTTTATGGCTCAAATAGTATGATATAGGAGAATATGGAGCTCATACTCGAAAAGGAAAAAACACCCCAGTTTTATTCACAGTCCCAAACTGAGTAAAAATATGCAATTTGGTGCAGTTGCTGATATTTGTATAGCCAAAAATATGAAAGTTTGATTTAACTTAATTAGATCTTTATAAAAGTATAGCAGACTACCTACAATGAAAATGTATTAGTTGTCACTCTATATTTCACAATAATATGTCTTAGTAAGATGATATTTAAATGCTTAATTTTATGATAAAAGCTGAATTTTTGTGGGGGCAAAACATCTAATGCAGTGAAATAAATGATGATTGAAAGAGATAAACTTAAATGTTCTTCAAAAACCTGATTTATCATATTTGATACTTGCATTTTAACACAATTTGTGTAAAATATGATATATGGATAATCAAGTAAACTGTTTCAGTCCAGTAAGTGTTCATGTTGAAATATTACAGTAGACTCACATTTACTTCATAAAAATCATTAAAGATTTCACAAAAAAAGTCACATGTATCACAACCTGAAGGAGGAATTTTTTTACAATGATACTAAAAGGCATTTTGCTAAAAAAATAAAAAAAAAGTCTAAACTATCAATCAGATGACAGAAGGAATGTAGGTTTTTTAACATAATAGAGATTTTAAGAATTTCTGTTTCAAATATGATACAGTAGGTATATTATAAAATGTCCTAATTTAATCATCCTGAACCATATTTCAATTCTGTGATTGGTGATCTAATGATCTAATTCTGTGAATTGCGAAGCAGAAAGCGTGCTAAGAAAAACACACTGAATGGATTCACTTGTGGAAGCCTGAGTGATATTACCCATGAATCATTTGCTCCTGACGGTAATTATCTTAATCTAAACAGTACTACAGTCTAGTCCGTGTCTCTCATCCAACATAGTATGATAACAATCAACTGAGGGGCCGCTAATTGTGTTATAGAGCATGACTGAGGCTTCAGAGAGATGATTTCATCTGTCAAGCACAAGAAGTGGATGTCAGGAGGCCTACGTTTCTGACTGAACTTCATACAGTGTGTGAAGTAAACTGTCATGTACTATTTAGCACTATCTTGGCAAATCCAGCATGTTTGCAGTCCACAATTCACATTAACATTTATCATATTTAAATGTGAGCTGTTCTTTTCCTCCTCTTTTATAGTTTCGTTCCTTTTAGATTTACTGTCTGTAGCATAAAGCAATGTACAATTTCAAACCGAACTGTTGTTCTATGCTTAAAGTCAACATGAAGTCAGACCTTGTTTTTTTTTTTTTTTTTTTAATATATGTTTCTGGTGCTGTTGTGCATGATTCATTGATTTTGTCTTATTAATCTTTTATTTAGAATGTAATATCTTGCTCTTATTCTGAAACAACTTTCTTTTTTTGCTGAAATCAGAGGTCATTTTTCAACTCCTTCCCTCCCACCACCTGACTCCATTCTGTTATAGATGAATGTGAGATTATGAGAAATGTCTTGTTAATATGTAGACTTGACCAGCAAAATTGATCTCTTTATACTGTATGTCACATTACATAACCAAAGCTACAAATGGCAGGGCTCAACGCTAAGGATTTTTTCTACTGTTGTTCAAATTTTTACTTGCCCTGCCAAAATTTTCACTGGCCCTACCACAAAAAAGTTATAAATAAATGAATAAAATAAAATAGGCCTAGTTATTCTTTTAGTTGTTTTTGATGTAACCTTAATAAATAGGCTTGTAGTTTTTGGTGTAATAACCTTATCTCATATAAATTTTATACCGTTTCAGACAGACAGTAATAAAATAAGAACAAATAATCAATTACGAGCAATAGCACAAATAAATACAACAGAACAAACATATACAAATGAAATAAACAGTTCTTTTCAGGTTTTCATGTAGGTCTAAACTTGATTTTAAGGTTTAGAAATAGTAATCAAATGTATAAATATAGATTAATCCGTATTAAAGTTATTCAATCAAGAGCAGTGAACTTTTTTGTCTGTCTTTTGTTTGATTAATATAAAAACAGACAGCAGCAGGAATATTAGGCTGCTGTCACTTTAAGACCTGCACAGATCCAATATACTGTTGCACATGCATCCTATCTCATGTTTACAGCCTCTTAATACATAACCGACTGTGTTTATGATGATACTCGACAAGATAGGCAATTTGACATAATTTTGTGTAAATATGTCCGCGCAAGCTCAGAAAGACGTGAAAGAGTATTTGCGCGCTGTGTGATGCGGCTTTCTGGGCGCGCATTTGAATGTGTGTTACCAAAAAACTTATCACACAGCGCGCGAGTAACAAACTGGGAGACGCAGGTTTTTTCATGGCTATGTGTGCTTGAATATTTAAATTGGCAAGGCTTATAAATG
Organism: Anabarilius grahami; assembly: GCA_003731715.1. Lineage (NCBI taxonomy): Eukaryota > Metazoa > Chordata > Actinopteri > Cypriniformes > Xenocyprididae > Anabarilius > Anabarilius grahami. Next base: position 4,752,415 of record RJVU01029436.1, read on the forward strand.
CGCAAATTATCAACTTCCGTGAAGATGCAGCACTGGCCCGATCGAGAGTCTTTCACGTTGGCCCCGGGAAATCGAGCAGTCCTTATTGTTGAGCCCTGAAATGGTAAAGTAAAATGACATCATGAAAAAGTTGGTTGGTTGATGTGCTCCAAATTCCAGTTCCAAATTCTTCTCCATTCTCCATTTCAAGACTTTTAAATGCATAGTTTTTGCCATCATTTCATTCCACACCTTCTGAAAGTTTTTTTTCTTTCATGTCCATATATATACTGTATTGACTTTCATTGAATGGACAAAAACTGTTGAGAAACACTCAGATGGCCACTGGTAAAAACATCCAGTGGGCATCTCATTAAGAATCTGTCAATGGAATGAAATATGTCAGTAGTAGCAGTGGTGGTGCCAACCACCTAGGATTTTGTGAAATCTGATAGTGTGTAATGACTGAACCATCATCAAAAAAACATTCATTTTCCCTCCTATATTTGCCCGACTTTTGGATCCATGGTGTACTGCATTAAGACCTCGGTACTGGAGGAATTCGACGAGACCGATCTGGAATGAATATTATTTCCCCGAATATTTTAAAGCATAGAAAGGAACCAGTCAAAACAATAAATTACGCCCAAGTCTTCAACCAAGCCCAAGGTTAAACTCTAAAAAGGAAACCTCAAAAATATTTTACCTCGGACTGAACGACATTTTGCATTGAATTACACCCTGGATGGTTGTTATCTAACCTTGCAGTCTGCGACTGGAATAATATTTCCATTTAAGGCCTGCCTGAATGTATACTGTGGGAGATATACAGCGAAACCTGGGGGCAAGGAAAAATCCTAGACAAATTATTAACCAATGAAGCAATCTTAACTCTTCAACATGGGTTGAATATTGGGATCATCTGACTTGACCCACAATTATAAACATCTTTCATGGATTATTTATTAGTTTCTATTAGAAAACCTCTTAAATTTTTGGATATTCTGGAGTAATGATAAAGCTCTTAACTTTTGAGACCATTCAAGAGGCCACGTTCAGGCGGCGTGCAAGACTGCCGGGGGAGGAAACTGGCTAGTCTGCTTCTTATTTTCATACCTTTTTGAAAAACATGTCAGTGTGCTGCCTCGGAGGAGATGTTTGAAGTACAGTCACAGTAATTCACATATTCAACGTTGACATTTTCTTCATAGCTTCACCAAAGACAAGAAATAGTGTTGCTTGGGGAAAAGGTGTCATCAGTGTCAACATTCTTACCTAAACCCATCAGACAATTAGTTTGACTGTCCAGTTCATGGTGAGGGATTCTGGAGACATTAGTTTAAACAAATAGTTCACCCCAAAAAATTGTCATAATAAATGATGTAATCATTTGCTGACCCTCAAGTCATTTCAAATGTGTATGACCAACTTTCTTCTGCAGAACACAAAAGTTTTTTATTTAATTGAATTTGAATTTTAAAATGAAATTTAACAGAAACCCAACTACTATGTATTAACATTTAAATTATTAATTTGATACAGTGCACTTATTGTGTACATACATCTTTTTACAGTGTATTTATATTTAAAAAAAATACCTGCATCTAATTCACCCTTCGCCGGGAGTTTGATTGACAGGCGATCTGACCAATCATGACGCTAAATCCGCCATTTTGTCCAACAAACTGAACAGGAGAGTTAATAAATTAACGTTGGATAAAAATAAAATTGCGGTTGAAACAACATACCTTCTAATGTTAATTCATGTTCTTTACTAGTAGGAAGAGATGATCGGTTCAGAACTGAGATGCTACAGCGATCTGTCACGACACATTAAAGAGCCACAAAATGGTATTTGTTTGAATTTCTTAAAAAATGACAAAAATTGAAAGCTGAAGCTTTGTTTTATATCTTGTCTGTCGGCAACAGTAACTAAGGGGGTCTTTGTGAAGGGTCAGTTACACCTGTATTTATTTTCTGTAATTACATCTATAATTACACTGTTAACCTTTCCCTTAAGGCTGTGACCAAGCCAACGTAAAAGAACTAGCGGCGACAAAAGCTGTGCTGTTCTCGTTGGCTGCGTCTCAGCCAAAAAGCTGCACTTCAACGTCAAAATGATTACAGGCGACTGTCAACTAGCACTTGCGTTCTGCGCCTGCGTGTAAGGAAATAACTGTCTACATCAGCAAGTATAAATAGTCTATATTCGTCATTCAAATAGAGAAACTGAAATTAGGTCTGCAAATGTACAAACCGTAAACAAAGCAGCGGTTGCTTACCATTTTGAATATCGATCATGCTGATTACTTTCTTCATTCCAGGCAGCTCATGTTGTTGTAAAAAATATTTGAGCATTGGAATGCACAGGTAAGATGATGTAAAATTAGAACAGCCTTCTGTCTGAACCGTCTTGATTTTGCTCACTTTCATCACTTTCCCTTTTATTCTCATGCACTGACTCGTTCTCTAAGCTGTTCATCCAATCAGAGCTCTCTCTCTCACAGATGGACACTGATTCAACATGCTCAATCGGCCAAAAAGCCCCCCACAAGGTCTGACTAGTGCCAACGGTGTGGAACACACAGCAAAAACTAAGCCGGCCGACGGTCAACAACGGCTTGGTGTGTCAGGTCCTTTACACCTTAACCCACCCTTAAACCTACCCATACCACCAAACCTATCTCTAACCTTAACCGTATCCCAGCTCAATAGCAGCACAAGTGTTTTGCAATACAACATGAACACAATTAGTACATTGTTAATTTTTTTCTTTGATGTAAGTATATAGTGTGACCTTGTGTTCTTTTGGACCCCATTGACCTTCAATGCACAGAAACGGTTCTTCAAAATAGCTTGTTTTGTGTTCCGCCGAAGACAGGAAGGCATACATTGACATTGTCTTGAAAATGTTGCCCAGATTGCTCCAGATTGCTCCAGATGGACAACTACACCATGACTGGTGCTTGTAATACTGAACTGTAGATGTCTTCATAAGCCATCTTTCCATTGAGCACTAGTAGTCAATCATTAAAAACAACTAGACCTCTTATAGGTTTTTTTTGTTTATCAATAAGCACAGTACTGCAGTTTGGTAGCAATGGAACATTGCTTGCTTATTGAGAACTGCTTTTGTGTAATACTACGCATGAGCTATTTTTCAGCTGTTCTCTTGCCATGTTATTGTCATTAGGTTGAGATGAGGTCAACACAAATGTTTGACTTGGATACCATGGACACAAACTCAAAGCTGGTAATGATGTGTCTAGTTTGGAGGCTGGTGAAAGGTGTGGATCCTTTATCTTCTCTCACATTGTGTCATCTTAATGACTATCATTGTTTTCCTTTGTCGTGGCATGCCAGCTGGAATATGCCGTTTAGAATGGCAAAATTCATTAAAAAACTTTATGAAAGCCATTTTTGTAGATTTATATATGGAGTGCAACAGTGTATTAAAATAAAAGTATTTTCCAAATTAATTTTCTTCATAGGGATTTCAAAAATATCTTCAATTAAGACTTAAAATCCTTGAACCAAACTAAGTGGCTCTGAGATGAATAACAACATTATAACATTTATTTTGAAAAAAATAAGTATTTAAAAATTTGAAAGAAAGCCAAATGTATGTGACTAAGTTTTTGTATCCCATGCAGTGCTATTTTAGTATTAATTACACTATTATAATATTTATTAATATTTTGAATTATCTTTATATTTTTTAGTAATGTTATGTGCTTTTGTTATTTTTATTAGTTGTTTTAATATTTGTTTAGTTTTATTTTATTTAAGTTTTAGTTTAAGTAATGTTAGTACTTACAGTTACTGTTTTTCAGTTAAGTTGCCAAGGCAATATTTCTTTTAAGTAACAATAACAAAACTGATCTCATGAAGCATTGTGAATGATAAATCATTTAGCAAACTAATGGGTATTAGTCGCTGATGAAGTATAAAACGTGATCAAGGGAAACATCTGGCCTTGGGAGCTTTTAGGACCTCTCCTGTTCAGAGTCTTTACACGGAAGCCAGAGAACCTCACTCCAGAATAGACATCTGAAACGGGCTTTACAATATGCTGTCAAACTAAAGGCAAAAAAAAATTAATCCAGCCTTCGTCTTTCTCCCGGAATATCTTCATTTATATGAAGCCAGACCTGGGTATGTTGGACTTTTTTGGTTTAAGAACAAAACCTTACTTAGAAAACCTGGATATTAATTTGGACATCTTAACTCAGACAAATTTTTGCTCTATTCCTTCTTGGGATCTGAAAAGGCCAACTGTTATCTTAACTTTGAATCAACAGAAAAAGGCATCAACATATCATCATGAATATCAACAGAAGTTTTTGGACTTACAGTAAGATGCAGTTTACCTCTCCATAGCCTTGTATTTACAGATTGTGTATCGGCAGGAGCAATAACTGGAGATCAATATCATGGCATGAAAATCCTAGGACAAAGTTATTAACTTTACAGATGAAGCTTGTGCATTACTACTGGCTTTGGAAGATATAGAAAATGGACAGGAACAACATTTCTTAATCTTCACAGACTCAAAATCTTGCCTTCAGGCACTGGAATCTGTAAAGACTGATCATCTCATAATTATAAATAAATTAGCTAAGGTAGATCTTTTACCCAAGAAAAATTTCACTATCTTTTTTTGTTGGGTTTCAGGTCATATTGGTTTATCTGGTAATGAGAAAGCAGACAAAGGAGGCTCTCAACTTGAATATTTCAGTCAAATTCCACCCTCTGATCTCAGACCAGTAATACACTCCTATATTAATAATGTGTGGCAGATGAAATGGGATAAATGCAAAGGAAATAAGTCCTAGTATAAGAAGAATGTTGTTTTACTTATTTCAAGTTTAGGTATGATCAAGTTGTTTTTACTAGATGCTGTTTAGGTCATACAAGACTTACACATGGTTATTTATTAAAAGGTGAAGAACCACTATCCTGCCTTCCATGTCAAACTACAATGACTATTAAATATCTTTTACTGGACTGAAATGTTTTTAATGTAAATAGACAACGGTTTTATTCAGAGATGTGTTTAACTGATGTATTAAAAAAAGTACCACCTGAATGTATTTTAGAATTTCTAGCTTGTATTAAAGGGTTAGTTCACCCAAAAATGAAAATAATGTAATTTATTACTCACCCTCATGTCGTTCTACACCCGTAAAACCTTTGTTCATCTTCGGAACACAAATTAAGATATTTCTGTTGAAATCCGATGGCTCAGTGAGTCCTGCATCGCCAGCAATGGTACTTCCTCTCTCAAGATCCATAAAGGTACTAAAAACATTTAAATCAGTTCATGTGAAACTTAATTTTGGTTCAAACTTAATATTATAAAGCGACGAGAATATTTTTTGTGCACCAAAAAAACCCAAAATAACGACTTTTTAACAATATCTAGTGATGGCCGATTTCAAAACACTGCTTCGGAGCGTTACAAATCTTTTTTGTCGAATCAGTGATTCGGATCGCGTGTCAAACCACCAAACTGCTGAAATCACGTGACTTTGGCACTCCGAACCACTGATTCAATTCATAAAGCTCCGAAGCTTCATGAATAGGGCTGCACGATTAATCGCATGCGATTGTCACGCGCATTTCGTCAGTAAAGCCGGTTCCCTGATTACCGCTAAATCGCCATCACCTGCTTTCAAATGGAGCGGCATTTAATAGACAAAGCCGTAGATCACTGACAAGCCACGCAATATCGCGTTCATATCGCAGATGAATCGCCTTCGATAATGAACGCGATATTGCGTGGCTTGTCAGTGATCTACGGCTTTGTCTATTAAATGCCGCTCCATTTGAAAGCAGGTGATGGCGATTTAGCGGTAATCAGGGAACCGGCTTTACTGACGAAATGCGCGTGACAATCGCATGCGATTAATCGTGCAGCCCTATTCATGAAGCAGTGTTTTGAAATCAGCCATCACTATTATTGTTAAAAAGTCATTATTTTGTTTTTTAGGCACACAAAAAATATTCTCATCACGTTATAATATTAATATTAGACCACTGTACTCATATGAACTGATTTAAATGTGTTTAGTACCTTTATGGATCTTGAGAGAGGAAGTACCATTGATGGCAATGCAGGACTCACTGAGCCATCGGATTTCAACAAAAATATCTTAATTTGTGTTCCGAAGAACAAAGGTCTTAGGGGTGTAGAACGACATGAGTAATAAATGACATTATTTTCATTTTTGAGTGAACTAACTCTTTAATCTGAAATGTCTTGTATAGTTTTTTTTGTTAATTATGAAATTTTTTCTTTATTCTGTTTTCACCATGAAAATAGCCTTGTTGCTAAATAAATATAAAATGTGATATTTTAGAAGTTTATTGCAAATTTTTCAATATATACGGTACTTGAGTGGGTAGTCAAAATTGAGCTCTATTGCAGCCATACACATTTCCATGGTAAACGTGACTTCTGTGATTGGTGGATGTCTCTTCAAGATAATGAGTACTTGGAATTGGGCTATTAAATGTAATTTAAAAAAAATACTAAATCACTCCAACAGAAATGTAATTTGATTTGACTTCTGAAACTATCATGCAAAGATCTCAATCAAAAGGTTTCAATCTCTTATTTGAACCATTTGGCCCATAGTTCTCTCTGGCAGATCAGCCTCAGTGGTATGTAACTTGGATGGCCCATGTGCAGTGGACCGAGTCCCAGGTCAAAGGATGATGGTCAGGAAACAACTGGCTGCTTATCTGCTATTGGCTGTCAAGGAAACACCCTAATTTGTACACTGCTAACTTCTATCCACACATTTTTGTTCATGTTAACTTAGGCACATCCAGCCCCCTGCAGTGCTTCTCAACTGTCTTCTCCGGTCCATCCTCATTGTTTAGTCTAGGGATGAGCACCACTGCTCAACAGCACTTTGGTTTCTCAGCGACTTTTTCTCTCAATGGAAGATCAGTTTGTTTTGCAAACTAACACTCAACAAGTATGGCTTGTCAAATGTGTTAGGTCAGAAACAGCCTTTTGTTCAGACTTGAGGCAGCTAATGACACTGATTCAAGACTTATTACCAAAAAGAGTGGAGTCTGGAAATATCTATCTTTCTCTGGAAATGGACTTCACTATAGATTCAGTAGTGGCGTTGCAGCACCATGCTGTTTTAGTACAGTGTCCTTTGGTTATGATTTTTTTTTTTTTTTAAAACAACAACAACAGGTTCTCAATAAGATCTAGTTCTTTTTCTCAAGCATAGTTAAAACTGCTAATATGCTTGTAGCTGAATAATAGAGTGCTGTAGTGATGATGTATTGTAGGCCAAGCCTGTAAAGGTGCGGTCACACTGCACTTTTCGTTCCATTGACTTCAATTCAAACGTATGCGAATGTGTCAGACCGGAAACGCAAGCTCGTGCGGAAAAAATTCGCATTTCGCTGCGTTTCAAAGTACAAGTTTGGTGAACTCTGACCTGCGAATTCGCATCACTTGAAGACGTGCGACCAGTAGAAGATTGATTCATCATGGAATGACCTCTTGGCTGAATTAAGCGAATTATATTTTTGCAGTAAAGTTGAGTAGGTTATATATTTTTTTACATTTCGAATGTATTACTTTAAGTTATGTGTTGAATTCATGTTTATAAAAAAGACGCTGTAGACCGTGACGTCATATCACGACCGTTACAGCAGCCGAAGAAATTTCGCACGTTCAAAGTCTAGTGTGACCGCGGCCAAAGTTGACATTACCGTTTCCCTTGACAAAAACCCAATTGGTTTTTTCTGCTTTTGGCTTATTACAGAAAATAAGCTCTGTTAAAAACAAACGTTAATGATCCTTACACATTTTGTTCATCATTTTAATCTTCACAAATGAACCATTATCGTTTGTTTGTGCATCCAAGCTTTATATTGGAAGTATGCGTTACCAAACGAGTATGAGCTGAAGAAAGTGTCTCCATCCACATCCAGTAAAATATAGTAAAATATGTAGCTTCCGCCAGACCACCTTCCATATTCAAATTATGGAAAAAGTTCTGCAAGTTGAATAGGGAAGGCGTAGGACGTACAGCGTAAGCTTTTTGAAGAATACGGAAGGCGGTCTGGCGAAAGCTACATATTTTACTTCATAACTTGTTAAATATGGATACATTTTTACACAAACGCATCGCTTCACTTCAAAAGGAAGCGAACCCTCCGGAGCCATGTGGAATATGTTTTTGATGGATGGATGTGGATGGAGACACTTTCTTCAGTCCATACTCATTTGGTAACACATACTGCCATTATAAAGCTCGGATGCGTCAGGATATTTATTTATATTTCTCCGATTGTCTTCGTCAGAAAGAAGAAAGTCATATTTACCTAGCCTGGCTTGAGGGTGAGTAAAGCTTGGGCTTTTCATTTGAAAGTGAACTAATCCTTTAAAGCATATTAAAAACATTTATTTAGACATATAAACAACATTAAAACTTGATTTTCACCACAGGGGGTCTTGAAAATAAAGACTATGAATCTCACACGAGAATTTTGCAGAACAGGGGTTACTTCTAGCCACAAATGAGATATGGAGATGAGATCGAAAGGATATTGGAAGAGCAGACAGTGTCAAGAGAGAACTGAATGAAAATGTAAATTCACTCTCTGTCAGTAGGTGGCGCTTATGGAACAGCAGCAGTTGCTTTGCTGGTGCGTCTGTGTTCTCTTCTTTGCTTTCGTCTTCAGTGTGTTCTGTCTCTGGCCTGTATTAAGGTCCTGTTTACAGACATAATATTTCCACACAAATGACGTTTTGGAAAATTGTTGCAATGCAGTTTGTGTGCAAGTCCGGAATACAGATCGGCCAAAATAAAAACTAAAAACCGGCCAGTTGCCGATTGTGTGTTTGGAACAAAAACTGTCCAGTTCTGATTTATTGCTGGTTGACCGGTGCATCTCTATCCTCTTTACTGACCCCTGAAATCAACCCTACATATGTGATAACACATACAGAATGGCATAGTGTTGCCTAAATGTTTTTCAGAAAACCCTGGTCTATGTTTGAAGAGTTAGAGTAATAGTGCAAAGGCATTTAGAGGGTGCAGGACAGCAGGTCCTCTTCATCTTATACTGTCCCCGTCTGTTCCATTAGCAGCATGTGCTTAGAGTGGGAGACATTAGGGTCCTTCACCCTCTTCTGTCCTTTTTTACCAGCTGTCTTTCTGGCTAAGTGATTGGTTATTGATTTGCAGTACAGTTAATCTACTTACCTGCACTCTTCTCAAAGTCAGTAAAACAAATCATCAAAAATGAGAGACATCAAGGTGACCTGCTTGTACAGCTGATGGTTCCAATGCAGAAGTGTTCATTTTTGGATTTTGGAATAGTTCTGTCATTATTTATGCATCCCCATTTCACAAATTAATACAAAAGCTAGCTAGCAGAATGTGTAGGCTGATCTTTTCCATACAATGAAAGTGGATGGTGAATACAGATGTCAAGCTCCAAAAGGACAAAATCTGTATTATGAAAATATCTGTACTCATTTACTAATTCCGAAATATGCTGCACTTAAAGCTGTACATAAAAAAAAGACTGAAAAGGCCTGTTCACACCAGTAAGTGCATTACATCAAGTTTTTATCAACAGGTTACAGCAGGTATTAACTATATGTGGGCACTCATTTTTTACTGTAGTTTATTATATTTGGCCAAAAGCTTGTGTAATAAAAGACGAAGTTTTATGCACAGGTTTTATTGGCTATGACTAGACAGCAAATACCAGACTAAAACACTCTTCTCCGCTCTTCAAATACATGAAAAAGTATCCTTTACACACATCGTGTTTTGAATAAAGAAAATGTTGTACTTATTCAAAGAAGCAGTTTTTTATTTCCCTTGCACTGCAAACAAGCAGAGACAGTCTTCAAAATGCGTGCAGGTGTAGTACTTGCTTTCTCCAACATAAAAATTACGCTACTGAGCCAGTTCTAGGTTCTAATGAAGGTTCTGGGTAGCTGAATCATACTAGGGAGTCTGCAACTGCTTCACTCAGACTCTGGAACAGGGACTGGACTACTGCAACTAACGGGTTCCCTAGCTTAGGGTAAGTCAGCTGTCTAGTTACTGTTTCTGTGTTGTTGGTGGATCTTCTCAAATATCTATCTTCAATTTCAGGTTCAGTTTTGTTCATGACACCTCTGCTTCTATTCCTTTCTGGGGTAGTTTGAGTAGGACAATGGGCACTGTTCAATTCTCTCTCAGGTCTCCTAGCAGTTGAGTTGTTCTCCTCTTGATCAGGTAAGTTATCTTCGGGATCAGGTAAGTTATCGTTTTCAGAGAGAGTTACATCTGAAGTGTCTTGCCCAATGGTGGTCAACAATTTGGGAGGTTCTAGTGGAGTTCTTCCTGGTAAGTACTCAACAGTTGCTGAGGAGGTATGGGTTTAACCTAGGATTTCCACTCTCAGGTTTCTTGAACCATCATAACAATATTCCTCAAGGTCAGATTGGGAATTGTTCTCATCAGCTTCATTAAAGCTCTTTGCCGCCTAGCTACCTTTGTCATATCAGTTTCATTTTCTACTTGGGTCATGGGAAGGAAACCGCACAGCAACAGGAGTTCATGATGAAGGGTTCTTTGTGGACCTTCTCCAGTTTCTGGCCTCACTTACATACACAGGAACACCTTCAGATTGTTTCACAACAACATACACATCTGACTCCCACCGGTCAGCTAACTTATGTTTGCTTCTGAGGCGGACGTTCCTGACTAAGACTTGATCACCTTCCTTCAAGGTGGAATTTATAACATGCTTGTCGAATCTTCCCGTGTTGCGATCTGTTGTCTTTGCAATCTCTGTAGCTCTCTTGTAACTGGGACTTCAGGTTGTTGACATACTGGGAGTGTGAGCCTGGCTGATGACTGACTGGAAAGCCAAAGGCTAAGTCAACAGGCAGTCTTGGTTGTCGCCCGAACATCAACTCCTAAGGGGTAAAACCGGTCACTTAATTTTTAGTACAATTATTGGCGTGTACTAACGGTTTGACATGATCTCGCCATTGACTCTTCTTCTGATTCTCGAGGGTTCCAAGCATGTTAAGCAGGGTCCTATTGAAACGCTCAACGGGGTTCCCTCTCGGATGATAGGGCGTAGTTCTTACTTTCTGGGTGCCAGTGAGCTTGCACAACTCTCTTATGATCCGGGACTCAAAGTCGGGCCCTTGAACACTATGGAGTTTCTCAGGGAGCCATAGTGGATGAAGAAGTGGTCCCACAAGCAATTAGCTACCATTCAAGCCTTTTGGTTTGGGGTGGGGACAGCCACTGCATAGTTGTTTAAGTGGTCGGTAATGACCAGAATATCTTTGATATTGTTCGAACCTGGCTCCACTAAGAGGAAATCCATGCATAAGAGTTTGATTGTCCTTGTAGCTGTGATATTGACAAGTGGTGCAGCTTTCTCAGGCAAAGAGTTGCGCCGTACACAGTGGTGACAGGTTTTGATCTTACGTTCGACATCGGCTGACACATTAGGGCAATAAAAATGTTTGAGAACAAGGTCTATGGTTCGCTCCACACCTATGTGGCCTATATCATCATGCAGTCTTTTCAGAACTAAGGGTCTCAAGGTTTCAGGCAGCACAAGTTGGTGGTAACGTATACCTTCTTGTCACTTTCGATACAGAATACCATTCAGGATTTCAAGTCTGTTCCACTCGCTTAATAAGAGGCCTAATTCAGGGAGTTATTTTCAGAGGGATGGTGGAATAATTTCTCCTGCTTCTATTTGTCTGACTATTTCTCTCTTTCTGGAAGAGCCTTTGGATGGTGGCCAAGAGACACAACAAAAGTGTCATTCGGCGAAGTCTCTGCAGGAGGTTTATTGACAACTAGGTGAAGGTGCTTATCACAGATGGCTTTAATAGTGTTTTCATTCATAGTCATGTACGGATCCCAAGTGTCTCTTTGTAAACTGTTGTATTCTTTCCACCTCTTTCCGTGACAGAGTGTCATCAGTTAATCTGCTGTGTGTCCATCTGGACAACCTATCTGCATCCTGATTTTGTTTCCCGGCTCTGTATTGTAGTTAGAAATCAAACGATGACAGAGTAGCCAACCATCTGTTGGAATGTGCGTAAGAGGAGTGACATTTCTTCTTGAGACATTTTGCTTGCGTTTCAGTCCCCGTTGGTTCGCCAACCTTTACTGGAACTAGTTTTGTAACTCAGAGGTTACGGGCTTGAGTCCCTCAATACCACGACTGAGGTGAGACCCTTGAACAAGGCACCGAACCCCCAACTGCTTCCCGGGCGCCGCAGCAAAAAATAGACCGCCCACTGCTCCGCGTGTGTGTTCATGGTGTGTGTGTGTGTGTTTGTTCACTGCTCACTGCTGTGTGCGTGCACTTGGATGTTTGTGAAACTTGTATAAATATGGCTGTTTTGTGTTCTTGAGGAGAAAACAATTGAAAACAATTATGCTACTGGACCAGTTCTAATGGAGTGGGGGGAGAAATATAAAATGAGACTGGAGACCAGATTTTAGATACAAAAGTTGAAGGAAAAAGATTGTTCCGAAAGAAGATTTTTTTATTTTTTTATTTTTTTTAAGTTTGATGTCCTGTTTAGTTCAAAACAAATCCAGAAACTCCTATCGGTCAACAGTGAGTTTACCAACAATCCAGTGCATGCATCAGGTCCCTTTGCAGATGAAACAAGGTCAAAATGAATATTGTCAAAATTATGCATATTTTTATTCAAATTTTCTATAATGTAACACTAAGGTTCCAATAAAGATGAAGGTGAAGATTCAATAAGATTTATTACGAACAAGATAAGCCAACATGCGAGACAGTGTGCACTTGACACAAACAACACCGGACACTGAACTGAAAACAGACAGGAACTTAAATACACAGATGATTAACTTAAACGATGAACAGCTGTGATGATTGGGGTTAGTGTCCATGGTGACGGGAAAATAGAACAAAGGAACACATGAGTGAAAACCAAAAGAAACAGAACATGACTGTGACAATAGACTCTTAAAGGGGTCATATAATGGCACTTTTACAAGATATAAAATAAGTCTCTGATGTCCCCAGAGTGTGTATTTTAAGTTTTAGCTCAAAATACCCCACAGATAATTTTTTATAGCATGTTAAATTTGTCACTTTTTGAGGGTGAACAAAAATGCTCCGTTTGCTAATGCTAATGCTCCCAGATGAGGGCGGAGTTTTAAGAGCTAGTGTTAGCAGATTACTTCAAGCAGACTAACTGAAGATGTCAGAAACTATTCAGCCTTTTATGTTCAAACCGGAATCGGACAATGATGGAGAGACTCAAGAAGAAGTGACATGTAGAATGCAACAGGACGTTTCTGAATAGTTAGTTGATGAATTTATGTAGCTGATGTGGAGTTAACTACCTTGAAGTCATTGATTAGCATATTCTGTCATGATAATCTATAAATCGCTCGTGTGGGAACTGTTATAAGATGTTTACAGAGCTAGAGAATATATGCTGCATGAAGATAGAACAGGTATAGTTTAGTTTAATTATGGTTATAACTTATTTTTGTCATCTTGCTTTTATGACATGTTATTGCATTTGTGTTACAGACTGTATTGCAATAACATGGCCTCACCCCTTTGTTGCATGTTCCCCGAGGGCGGGGTTTATGTAAATTTTAGGGTTAGTGATGTCACTAACCCAGGAAGAAGCTGGTTGTAGTCCCTACCAACCGTTTGTTGTAGTCCTTAAAAAGTGATTTCTTTAAAAGACAATATCTCCCTTTACTTTGAACTTTGAGCGTCGTAACATTGCAGATGTTATTTATGCTCTAACAGCAACATTACACACTTACTAAAGTTAAAAAAGTGAAATCGTAATCAACCACCCCTTTAATGAAATATATATTTTTGACTCATTTATTTATGAACCATGAAATATTATATTTATTATCTTTGTTGTTATATTATGAATCAATGTAGTTATGTATTCAGTTATACTCATTTAGACCATATTTTAATGTGGGTTACACAGGACTTCATTCACAATTGAGGCGCGGGTGAAGCTGGATGAGGTTTTGCCTCAGGTTGTAGGTTATAGGCCAAAAAAAACAACAACAAAAAAAAACAATAATAATAATACAAAAAATTAACGTTATTAACTGGTATTTTTTCTAATCAAACCGTTTTCGGAACAATAATGTTAAAGAAGGAACACATGAACAGAAACATTAAATACTGATTCTGCTTGGTGTGAACCAACTGAATTTTTTTTATTTTATTTTATTTTTTAAAATCTCACATGTACACTCTGGACTTTGCCCCAGTAGCATTCACAGTCACCTGCAATCACCCTAATCACAAACACCTGCTCTCCTGCAACTCATCAATACCTGGCTTGGACTTGCATTTAAACCCCATGCTTTCAGTCAGCGGCTGACCTTGTTATAGCATTCTGGGACTGCAAATTAGCCCCACCTCCACTCGCTCACGCCAGCTTGGAGAGTCTACTGTTGCTGTAGTGATGAACAATTTGTTGTTTGTGTTGTGGATATTTAAGAAAAAAGCTTGCTTCGCTTCTTATATTCAGTTTAATTTCTGACGCTTAAATTGTGTTTTAAATTATGAATTGCTAAAATGCCTTCGCAAAATGGTCTGAATCCACTTGCATTCGTTTGGACTGCTCTCTCACTGAATCACCTGAAGTGATTTCTCAGTAAAACAGACAGTATCGAGAGAACAGGCAACCGTTTTCCTCTGTGAACATGCGCTAAATGGATGTTTGACAATTTCGTTGCGTTTTGGAGTTTTCATATTTAAAAAAACATTCAGATGAAATCCTGCAGGCGCCCGTGCCTTCTCCGTACATGAAATAAATGCACATCCTTGAATGAGCGCAGATTTCCAGCATATTTACTTGAACTGATCAGGTAGGCTAATATCTATGGTTTGATCCATTCCAGAGGCGGACAAAATCAGAATTTATAATGGACTGAATAACTCTCTCAGAGCTTGACGTGCGATTCCACACTGACTGACATGCATGAATCACGGTCACATGCACACGCTCAGAGCAATATTGTTTTAGCTATGTTTTATAGTATTAAAATATTTCGAAGGACAAAAACATGAACTTTATTGGCTTTACTTCAAGTCAGCTGTCACTTTACTTTATTAATATGAATTAATATGATCATCCTTTTGCTTGACTACGTTATCAAACAGCTATTAATGTGTTGCTAATGTTACACACACCGTTCCTGTTCTTCATCTCAGACAGCTGCCTTCTAACAATCAGTATCCTTACAAATGCTTTAAACAACTCAGAACATCAGTGGAGAAAGGCATATAGTTCATCATAACATCATAATAGACTCACTATATTACTAAATCTACACAATTTTTCATATCAACAGAAAATGTACCGGGATAACCTGGCTTCTCTCGAGACTTTCCTGCTTCAGAGCAGTCATAGTTAATGATATGCTAAAGCCCGCCGGCACGTTGTTGTGATTGGTTACAAGGTAGTCTGTGACGTCACAAGCACCCACGATTTCAAACCGCTGGTTTTAGACTGTCTTTGGTTTACTGCAGTTTCAGACATAAAATACTCAGCGATGGTGCTGACTTATGAATTTGCACATGGTTTGTCTTAAAGCTTATTAAAAACACCACACAGGCATATAAACAACATTAAAAGCTTGATTTTCAGCAGATGGGGTCTTTAAGATTTTATTAGTCATATCAATCACAGTACTGATTGCCTACACCCAACACTGACACCTAAACCTACCAGTCACTGTAACCAATGAAATTACCTGCAGAGCAGGGTTTCTAGTGAAGTGGTTTAGTGGGGATTCACGAGGTGACTTGAGCAAGGGCGTGACTTCTGACATCACACTGGATGTGGGCGGGGTTGGATGTCCACTGCAGGCTGCAGCGAGCCCTACTTGGATTCTGTGACCTGTGATTACCTAAATAACCTGCTTTTGGAATGTTCTGAGTTTGATTTGAAGGTTACCTGTGGATATGGATTTTGAGTTTACCTGGAAATACCTGCAGTTCTGTTCATGGAAGTTTCAAGTTTGAAGAATGGATTGAAGTTTATGTGTCCTGCTTATTGAAAAGACTGTTCTGTAGTTATCTATAACTGGCTTTGATTACCTTAAGTACTTCCCTGTGGATTTCAGTAGCTATCGTTAGATTGTTATTCAAGCCTTTGTCATTCAAGTTTGCTAAACACTGTTTTAATGCCTGTGTACTCACCTCAAAGTACTTGAATGTTTCTTCTGTTTTTTGTTAAATAAACTCAAAATTCGCATTTTCCATGTTGGCGTGTCGTTACAAAAACAAGCACTCATACAGGGGCATGCTTTTGCACCATATCTAAAGTTTTAGGGGCATTTTTGTTTATGGTTGCATCTTTACCCCACGCCTACATTAGTTTAAAACCCTACAAAACAACCATATTTGTGAAATTTAAGCAGCATATTTATGTTGAGATCTCTGACAGAGGGGACTGTTAAGGCCTATCATTGTATAATTACATGTTTTGTGACTTGGAATATAGTCATATGGACTAATTTTGTTCTATTAGAGCTTAACAGACATAACTATGAATTCTTAATCATATTTTTATTCATAGTTCTTTGAAACAGCATGAAAGGAGTAAAATGATGTCTGAATTTTCATTTTTTGGTGAACTATCTTTTTAACTAGATTGAACCTTTTTTAGTTTCCCAGTGTTTTTTGAGAAAGCTTAACCCATGTTCTGTTAATTTGAAGCAAGGCTGATGCTGTCCAGCTTGTCGGCTCAGTAGCCATTTGGCTTTGATCTTCTCTAAAGTGTTGCAATATGGCAGTCAGCTGTGGGAAAAGAGCTGGGATCCGAACCTGGGAGAGCCTCTGGAAGGCGCTCAGCAGATAGCAGTTGCTGATGATATGACCCTCCAACCTCAGGGCAACATTCCTCTCTGACATGCTTCCAGTGTGGGTGCAGTGTTTCCAGCAACACCATCTGGGCTGTTGGTGGAAGCTTGTTTGGTCAAACCAAGGTCTGTCAGAACACTTGAGATGCTCTCAATGGGTCTGGGAAAACTGGGTGGTGATTCTTGTTCCTGGCGAAGAGCTGTTTTTCATTTGGCTGTTATTTCCCACACCTCATCATATCAGCTTCTAGTACATCTGATTCATTAACAGCTGAAGCCTTGTAGATCATGAAGCTGTAGTCTGTTAAGCTATAGTCAGCATATCTGCCCCTGTATCTCTTTACAGAAGCAGAGTACATGAGCTCGGGGCTTTTTGGTGCCACAGATCAAAACCAGCCCTGTGTGATTTATCTGGAAAACAGTTGTTCAAGTAGAGCCAAAATTCTTTGAAGCACATCATGAATTCTAAAGGGTCCCAGACATGTTCCTGTGTGCCATAGTGCTTACAAATGCACACAACCCCATGTGGATCTGGATTTGTGGAAGTTACAGGACTGTGTATCTTTCTTGATTGACATCACCGGGACACCGGCATGATGCCGATTAGAATCTGTCCAGTTGAAGTAAAATTAACAGGAGAACTTAAAGGGATAGTTCACCCAAAAATGAAAATTCTGTCATCATTTACCCTCATGGGATTCATGTTGTATGACTTCCTTTTATGTGCTGCAGAACACAAAATTATTTTGAAGTTATTTGTTACAACTTTTTTTGTCTAAACAATGAAAGTCAGTGGGGTCCAAAACAAAACATTTCGACCCTATTGACTTTCATTAATGGTTTGGACAAAAAAAGATCTTTTGTGTTCCACAGAAGAAAGAAATTCATGTTATACTGTATATATCATTCAGGTTTGGAACGACATGAGGGTTTTCATTTTTGGGTAAACTCATGCATTTTATATCCCATTATGAATATGTAATCAGTTTCTGCTACTGTCTATTTAAAGAAGAATCCTCATTGGGTTGGTACATTCTGGTACTCATCCCTTTCACACCTTTTTATCAAAACTGCCTCTGATGTGCTAATGAGTTCCCACCTCAGTGAAGCCCCCTGTTCTTGGAAAGCACTTGTGCTGATATTTTCTCTCTGCCTGTAATAGGCTACAAAGCTGAATCACTAGAATCATAGAATTGAAGTCAGATTTGTGATGTATGTCCTTGTTCCAAAACCCAGAGAGCTGCCTTCGCTACTCTTCCAACATAGCAGCTGCTTTCTGAGGGGAAAATCACATTAAAAAGGAAAACTACATAGAGCACAATGGAACTGAACAGAAGGGACTTTTACAACATAAATACACTTGTCCAAATGTTTAAAGCTTTAAAATTGGGAGAATTGCGAGAACTGTGAGAATTGTGAATTCCGTATTGTGACATAAAATATGTAAGGCCGAGGACTTGGTTCTATGCATCTGTTGTAAACTGAATCTGAATGCACACCTGTGGTCAATTGTAAGAGAAGGTGGAGTTTTAAGCAAAATAATTGATTTAAGAAAGACAGCAGAAACTAGTCCGACAGACGCCCAACAACACCCAGACTACTGATTTCTTGTCAGCATGAAATGTATCTGTTTTCTAAATGCATCTTAATGATCTTATTCACTCAACAATCTATCAATGTATCAGTTTTTTAAAAATGTTTTGACCTCAATTTTTAATCAAAATGTCATAACTCGATCCTCCATTGAAACATGCAGGTTTTTTTATTAAAACATAAATTATTTGATTGACATTTTGATAAAAAATTGAGGTCAAAACATTTTAAAAAAACTGATACATTGATAGATTGTTGAGTGAATAAGATAATTAAGATGCATTTACAAGAAGTCAGTAGTCTGGCTGTTGTTGGGCGTCTGTCGGTCTAGTTTCTGCGGTGTTTACTGCATCTTTGGCACTAGTTCTGGTTTCCCTTTTTGAATGGCAGATACAAACTACTGGCACCTGCTGCTATTTCCTCTCATTCAGGCACATAATGTACGTGCTAGTTGGCCGTTGGCTGTAGTTTTTGTGGTGTATTCAAGCGTAACTTTTTGACTTAGATGCAGACAATGCGAGGCGACAACAGTCTACTTTTGTCAATGCTAGTTCTTTGTTGGCTTGATGTGTCACACCTGGAAAAATGACTTATAATTTAACATGCTGTTAAGAAATGTAAAATTAGTGTGTAAATAGCCTCTAAAGCAGCAACCTAAATTAAATGAAACCTCATAAATGGCTGAGTTGAAATGCTTCATAGGCTGTGACCCTGGGCATTATGTAAATTGAGTTTCTCATGTAGAGTGCACTGGAGATTAATTTCAAGTGATTCCAATACTATTAACATGTTGCTAAGCTAATGACACAATATTCTGATATGCACAAAAATACATGCCACACACAAATATTGGGTAAAATAGTGTGTTTATAATTAAATTGTGGCATTTGTATAGATACTATTGTTTTGAGTAACATACAGTATTTGAAAGTGGTCGTTTTTTTCTACTTAGCTCATTGCAGTGCATTCTGGGATTTCCTTATCTTTTGCCAAAATAAGGTAGTCTATGGCTGCATCCGAAAACTGGAAAATGCTGCCCTCGGAGGACACATTTCAAGGCATCAAGGCACCTCCGAATCCAATGTTAGCTTCACTTCCGGTTTCCTGACATACCTTCATCTGATCAATTTTTGAAGGAAGCATAGATGTATCCTTTTCCACTTTTGATGTAATTTCTAGAAAATTATTACTGTAGTAATGAAGTATTTGTTTAGTTCTCACCAAAGAAATCAGTTTAGTGAGATGCCTTCATGCACAAACGCTGCTTTAGAAGTCATTGCCTGATAAGGCAGCGAGACAACAAGTCAGCTGCCTCGGTTTTCGGATGTGGCCTATATTAGTATCTACTTTTTGGGACAGCCAGGTACACAGCCTAAATCAGGAGTTCTCAACTCTGGCCCTCGAGATCCACTTTCCTGCTCCAACCCTGATTGAACTCACCTGCCTGTAACTTTCTAGTAATCCTGAAGCATTGATTAGCTTGTTCGGGTGTGTTTGATTAGAGTTGGAGCAAAACCTTTCAGGACAGTGGATCTTGAAGGCCAGAGTTGAGAACCCTTGCCTTAAATTTAGGTAGGCAGCTCACTAGGTTTTGGAACACAGCTATTGTTATTTGTCATTGTTATAGTCTTCAGCACTTGTGCCAGAACTGAAAGTTTGTCTCTAAAACTTGTTTATTCTTCCTAATCTGTTATAAACCCAATGTACAAATATTATAAGTGTGATACAGGAGGCTGGTTTTTTTCTTTAAACCTGTAACTGTCGTCCTCAACAATCTATCATGAAGAAGTCCACATCACTGGCTAGTCCACATTTGGGTAAGACCACATAGGGACAGCATTAAACCATACCCCCTGAGGTCAGGCACTTTCAGGCAAACGCTCAGCCACTCCAGAGTAAACAAAGCCTTTGTTCCTTTCTGAGAACCTTCAAAGATAAACATCTGTTTTGGGTAAGTAAAAAAACGCAAGTGCAATCTTGCCATCAGCATGTCTTTGATCACCATTGCCTTATGCACATCCCCCTTACGCTAACGATGAGAATTCTCGGCTCTTGGGGGCGCAAAACCAAATGCTGTTCACAACGTTGCCATCGACTGAAATGTGTTGACATTCACTTATGCAGTTGTAACATAAAGGCTTCAACTTAACCGTTTTTGGCTTCCATGCATACATAGGGCTGCCCTGTTATGCTATATCATTATTTCGTTTGACATCTCAGCCTGTCCCTTTAGTTTACAAAGAGATAAAGAATGGAATTGTTTCTTGGCAAGTGTCTCTGCTGTCTTGCTTCATCTTTGTTGTGGCTATGCTGAGAGTCGACATGTAAACAGCCGAATTGTAGCTGACAGTTGCAGCCAGCTGCTAAGACGTCCTTAATCTTCTCTCAGTCTCTGTTTCAATCTCCCTCTCTCTCTCTCTCTCTCTCTTACTCTCTCTTATTCCAAGTAAACGAGACAGAAGCCCAAGCAGCCTTTCAGGTATTCAAAAGTAGTTGCTTTAGACAAAACAGAGCTGCTAGTATGTGAACTCTGTAATTCATTAGCATTACGCCAAGTAGGGCATAAGTGTTTAAATAGCACAATAGTTGGGTTTCAGAAGTAAAAAAAAAATCATTAAATTTGTCCATAGTGAAATTTTTAGCACGAGTACAAACTTTCCTAAACCTTTTTGAATTATGAGATTAAGGAATAGCGTACAGTCAGATGGTGGTTCTTGACAAAGGATTGGGTTTATTTTGCAAAAAAGTAGCATCTCACCTGTAACATGGCTACCCACCAAATTAATAGATAAATACACTGATTTAACCCTTAAACAGGCAACATGTACCACAGGATACATATTCTTTAGTCTCTTGTAGGAGGCACGAGAAAGAAATTTTCATCCAATACTGTTGTCAGTATCATAGTTGAGTCTGTTTGGAGTATGTGGATCATGTAACTTAGTTTACATTTACTGTGCTAGTTTTGTCAGTTTGACCTAAATCCAACATGTCCGCCCATAGTGCTGGACATTCTGATTTTGTAGAAAGTAGGCATATATTCATATGCATATATTATTCTTTTTTCAGCAAAAATGCAGTACACCTGCTAATATTATTTGTGAACATTGTCTTAAGATGTTGAAATAGAAAATTAACTCAAATGTTGATCATGCTGTTATTTTGAAAAGTCTGTATCCCCTGAGATACGTTGTCCTATTAGGGAATTAAAAAAGGGTTATCCACAGTATTGACAATGAATGGTGTCTCAAGGTAAACTGAGACCCCTGTACTGGTCATTGCAATATTGTGCATTCCGGGGTGACGGTTGGGGGTGGGTTATGGGTGTTGGGGGGGCAGTAGAAATCTCATTCTTGAGAATCTCGTTCCTCCTTAAGCCCGGGGTATACTTCGGCTGTCCGCTTTCATGCACCGTCCGATGACGTTATTTTCGTCATGTGGAGGGCTCGCGCCTGGCCGCACACCCCGTCTGCATACAGCCCAAATTTCGAGACCACAGGGACGGTGTGCGTGCAACAGCGCATGCGCAAGCAAGAAAGAAGAGTCAACTAGGTGGCAATATGCACAGTGGGCAGTCGACGAAGAAGAGTGTGGAAAGAGCGATTTAAAAAAACAACACGCTTGAAACAAAGAGAAACTTCTTCCAAGACGAGTAAACTTAGAAGCATATCCTTCTCCATTGTTTTAGATTCTTGTTCATGCCCAGCGAATGTTTCGTTGATGACACGACTCAGTGCTGAGTTGTACCATAAATTACATTATATGATTGATTAGGGATGGAGCTAAACCCTGCAGGACAGTGGACCTCAAGTTTCCCACCCCTGAGGTTGAAACAGTTCAGCAGTGAAAAAAAAAAGTATCAAAAAAAGTAATGTATATGCCTCAATTTTAGGGCACTTAGACATGTCATACATGCAGCATATTTTGCATATTACATTTTTTTTATGCATGAAACAAATTTCAGAAATGTTAATGACTTTGATGACTATTTGATAACCGAATTCCTAGCGAAGAACTGCACGACCCATGATCCTAATGAGAGAGATCTACCAATCAGTCGCTGGAAGTGAAATTGCAGCAAATTGCTCAGCAGCAAGCATACAATCCCATGAAGCACTGCGAAGAAAATAATCAAGTCCGTTTCCCTCAGGTGGTCAAGATTTGGCTTGTTAGCAGGTAGTTGCCTTAACTACATACTATGCGGACAAAAGTGACTTTATCCACTGATAGCCATTCAGAAGTAGACTACTTTACTGACTTTTTCTTTAAATATTCAGAACACTGGACATTCTGCAACATCTTCTTGTGTGTTCAGTGGCAGAAAGAAAGCAATTTGGGTTTGGAACAACATGAGGGTGAGTAAATGATGACAGAATTTTCCTTTTTGGGTGAACTAACCCTTTAATGAATGAGCCTGTTGTTTTTAGGCAGTAAACTCATTTAGAATTACTAGGCATTTGTGGGAGACCACAGGAAAGAACATCTAAGCAAACGCAACCCTTTTAAAGTCATTTTATTCAGGATCCATTACATATTGTAGGATTCACCAAGGGTACAAGCCAAAGGACTGAGAATGTTAAAGTTAATATATATTTTTTGCTTACCCTTTGACACCATTTACCATTATTTATTTTTATTATTATTATTATTTCTGTGAGCACTGGCCCTTGAGAAACAGTGCAGTAATACCATACCAACATACACACACTCAAACTCACTGACTCACACAAAAGCATTCTGACATACTTTTTTTAGAGCGCCCTAGTAGCAAAAAAGAAACATTCAACTCACATTTTACCAAGACTAAAACAAGATCGTGAAGGGTGTTATTCCACTGCATCGTTTTCACTAGACTAGATTTCAGTTTGCATGCAGTGAAACATACATAAGACAAGTGACACATGGCAATAAATTAGCATATAATTTACAAATGAAAAAAAATTAGTAACAGTGTACCAACATTAATAATACTGAATATAAAATGTAAGCAACTATTCACAAAAATGCAAAACTCTCTTCTATAGGTACAGGTTAAACAATGTGACATTCAAAGACACAAGTTCACAGCGATCAGTACCAGTTTCATTGAGTGTCTTATTGAGAGTCCGTTTCCCAAAGCCAGTAAACTTGTACTTCAAGCCTTAGGATTTTACAAAGCACAAAATCAGGATGCTCAGCATGTTGGGCCTACTTCTGCAGTTCAAGGTTCACTCTTGAAAAATCCCAGTTTAAACATTTCAAAACAATACATAACCAATTAATGTTGTTTGTGGCTACAAAAGAGTAGCAGCAGCAAAAGTAAAATGGTTGTATGATTAAAAACAAAACTGTCCCATAATTCAATTGTGTCTCATAACAAAGGTGAGATCTAAAATTGAGGCCCCCCAATGCTCTATAATTTGATGTTCCCTTGGCTAAGAGAGCAGAGTAAAGTTACTCAGACATGGATGATGGAAAAATGCAACATGTAGTTGGTGGAATGTTTACATATGAACATAAACCAGTGTGAGGTAAAAGGACAGAAAGGAAGGAAAGTCAGAACAAAAAATATGCAAAAGCTCTGTTCCAAAACTTAGCGAGCTGCTTTTCGGTCTGTGTCTTACATAGCCAGCTGATTTTTATGTCAAGAAACATGACTTATGTAAGTATGCTTAAGTAAACACTTGCCCAACATGCGCATACATATTTAGCATACTTAGCATGTGATCTTGCATTGCTCTAGCACTAACAGAAATATAACCTATTGACTGATTGATTTGGAACACTCTATGTAGACAACATCTCTACGTGCCATGCAAATAGAATTCGTAAAGTGCACAGGAAACTTGACTCAAAATTGATTCCAGTGGAGTTTAGTCAGTCATGTTAGCATGTTGCTAAGTTAATGCGTAATAGTCCAACAAGCATAAAAATGCACAGTACATGAGTACTGGGTTAAATTGTATTTTTCATATTCTTCAGTATTTTTCACTTAGTTTGCAATCTAGAATATTTTACACTGAGATCAACACAATGCATTCAGGGATTGCCTTTGCAAAGGAAATATGCTATTTCACCTTAGACTTTGATGGAAAAAAAGTGTAATAAAAAGGAACTGCTTACTTTATGAAACAGCTTTCACATCAGGAACATACCTATGATGCTTTAAAAAGCATGTCTATGTAGGAAGCTTACTAGAATTTGGAACAGAGCTAAAGTATTCTTGGTTTTCTGTCAGTTGCTTAGACCACATACCCAGAATGCATCAAGGTCTTATAGCACCATGGGGCCAGTAGAGCCGCCCACTCAAAAGATGAACGGAAGAAGGGCAGTGGAACAAACAGTCCTCCACTGAGGGAAGAAAAGCACCATTGAGTGTGGAGGGTTTCAGAGTGTGGGCTAAACGCACTGCGATCTCAGGGAAGGAGGAAGAGGGGGTGTTTTGGAGGTAGTCGATGGCAAACCAGACCTGCAGGATCTGGCAAGTTACCCAGGCACTGGCCCTTCACTTAACTTTACTAATGCATCAGCATCACAGACCTGGAGATTGCCAAGCAAATCATCCCCATGCTGATGAATTGTCTGTGCATACTGCTGATAATGTGGTAGACTGTGGCTGCAGCACACATTTTATGTGAAAATTACTGCGTCTGGAACACACCAGGCCCCGGAACAGACGCATAGATGTCAGAACCCCAAAATTTTAAGCAAAATACGGATCCACAAAGCAGAATCACATCACAATTGCAATTAATGTCTCTCTGGTGTCCACAATAATTCTAGAGACACAATAATAGATATGTCCCTTTGGAACTGATCTGATTTTCAGGCCTTGTTCGAGTGTCAGACAATGGTGGAATTCTTTGGTCATGTGATTCAACTCAGTCAAACAGGTGGCTAACACAACTGAACATCTGGACTCTAAAGCTCTAATTGAGAATTCTTCTGCACAAATTCAGCACCAAAGCACCCACTACCCTGTTTGTTTTTGGCCCTTGGGTCTTAATGTTATTTTAGAAAGTTATTGTCAAAAGTGTAACAACTAGGGCTGTCAAGTTTAGAAGCTCCTCAACTGGTAGAGCCTGCAGCTAACAACGCTGAGGTCAAGAGTTACATTGAATGCAATGTAAGTCGCTCTGGATAAAAGTGTCTGTCAAGTGAGTAAATGTACATAGAAGTTCCAGGTTATTAATTTCAATAAAACCACATGCATATCTAACTCCATCCAACCACAAAAAGAATCAGTTCAAGCTGACCAACACAGGCTCTAACCATCGATACCAGGGGTGTCCAGTCCTATTCATGGAGGGCCACTGTCCTGCAGAGTTTAGCTCCTACCTCAGTACACCTGAACCAGCTATTTGAAGAATTCAGGATTACTAGAACCTTTGAGATAAGTGTATTGGGCAGGTTGGAGCTAAACTCTGTAGGACAGAGGCCTTCCAGGAAGGAGCAGGATTGGACACTCCTTTTCTATACTTTTGAAATCAAACGTCAATTCAATCTCTATCAGGGGTAGCCAACCCTGCTTGTTGAGGGCTACCATTCTGCAGGGTTTAGTTAAAATTACAGGCAGGCATGTTGGAGCTTGGTTGGAACTGAAGTCTGCAGAAAGGTAGCCGTCCAGGAGCTAATGGAGATTTGTTTTTAGTTGTGGAAAGTATCTTTTGGGTGGAAAATGTGAACATTTTTATGCCCTAAAGAGGAGTTCATGTTGTGGTCACCAAGACGCTGTACTGTCCATTGCTTGGAAACTTTCCTATTGGACTGCTGCATACAACTGTATCAGGTGGCAGATCACATGAATGGTAGTGTTTGCACTTCCGTTGTTGGTTGTGGTATTTTGTCACAACACCATCAGTCTCCGATGCTCACGTTGCGTCAAATCGCCAACTCTTATTGAAAACAAATGACTTCCAATTGCTCTGATGCTGCGAGTGCGAACAATCGTTATTGATTCGAATGCTTCTGAATGCAGTGTTGCCAACAGAACCATGGGAGGAGTGTTTATGTGAGACTGAGGGATATACCAACATCCCGAAGTCCTGTAGATGGGCGCCTTGAAGTAAAACTCTGCCGTGCTACTTCTGTGAGCATTGTGTCCAGCACTTTGGATTATAACAACAGAAAGACATTGATAATAATAATAACCATTAGCAATTATTATTATTATTATAAAAATAACAACAATAATGATCATTTTATACATTCCCACTTCACAGAAGTGAAAATAAAACAGGTGTCAGCACAGTGCTGAGCAGTGGTTTGGGTTCCACAGGGCTAAAAGCAGTTATGAGTGTGTTGAAGAGAAAGAAAGGGAGACTTCCTTCTCCATGCCCAGTGTTGACTCCTCCAACACTGGTCTGCTTTTGTCTGCAGTTCTCTCTCTTTCCTTGTTGCAGCATCTGTCACTGCTTCTCTCTGCAGGGTCAGTGTCCTTGGCACGTCTTGCAGCACATCTGCCTGAAGTACGCACGACTGCAGAACTTGAACTTCAGCACCAACGGGCAATATGCCACCTTATTTACGTCTTTGCACTCTAAGGGAAGAGAAAAAAGGTGGAATGAGAAAGGAGAATACGAGAAGGAGTGAGTAAAGTGGTCGATGCTGGGGAACAACAAAGGGGAAACTTGAAGACTTGTGTTAAAGGGATGATTCACTCCAAATTTAAAAGTCTGTCATTATTCACTCACCCTCATGTCTTTCAAAACTTGTATAACTTCAGTGGAACACAAAAGATGAATTTGAGTTGGGACTGTCAAGCTCCAAAATCAGAATAAAGGTATCATAAAAGTACTCCATATGAGAACAGTCTTGGAATGCGCTGTATTCCAAGACTTACAAAGCCATATGATAGATTTGTGTGAGAAATAGACTGCAATTTAAGTTACTATTCTCTCAAAATCTTTTCAAAGTAGACAGGATAATTCTTCAAGCATTCACCATTTGAGTTCCATGGAAGAAAAAATACAAATGGGTTTAGAACGACATGGAGGCAAGTAAATAATGACAGACTATTCATTTTGGATTACCTATCACTTTAAAATGCTGAGGAATATGGGCTTGCCTATCATTTAATGAAAAGCATGTTTGCATTTCCTCTGAGGACAACCTTTGGGTTCTTAGAATACGAGTCATATTTCAGATGTCTGTGTGAATCCAGGCGGTAATCGGTCCAGGGGGTGAACGGCTTAAGTTTTAATACACTTGTGAAAGGCAGCCCCAATGGAAAGACTCAGAATTTGTCATCTCATCACATGGATGATATTTAGCGGGCCATATAAATCTCACTGTCCTGTCAACAAATGATGGTACAGTGTTAGCAGGATGTTTTACAACTTGGCCTGTGCTAATGTTCATTTCCTGGATATTCCAACCTTATGTTAGATGGTGTCCTAATCAGATGCAACATGATACATTTCCAGTAAGTAATTTTTGTTGTGCAAGATTCCATCCCTCTAGTACCCCAATAGGTACTCAAAAATGTATCATGTTATAACTATCTTCTTCTTGATAATCCAATTAGCCTCTCCAGTTATCCTTTTCTAGCAGAGGTAGCTACGAATAGTAAATTCAGTAGTGATAATGTAGCAAATTCCATTTATGCTAAGCTAGAATGATAATTGTTGGTATGCTAAGGTAGCAGGCTAATCTGTTAACTGAGTACTGAGCTGACAGACTAATAGCAGTATGTAAACTAGCAGGCTATTCATTTAGGGTATAATTGCCTTGGACTATGCAAAGTTAGTGGGCTAGCTGATATGTTGACATTAGTGTGTGTGCATTTTATCATAGTACTTTTGCGATTGCTTGGTTGTGTCTGTAATATAAAATAAACATGCTTGAGAACATTATTTGTTTGAATATGAAGGGCAGCCGGTTATTCTGTGGGAGGCAGGGCAAAAAGCTCTAAGTTTAGCAAAAAAAAAAGTGGCTGTATTTTAAATGGTTGTCAATGGAGGAGCGGCTTCACTATGCTGAATAAACTGCTTTTGTTGGAAAACAGCTTATTTATTGTATTGACAGCCTATCTGCTAATATTCAACATGCTTCCCATTAAACATTCATTTTGGATTGACCTATTTTTAGAGTTTATACCTGACAGAATTGCTGTTTAAGTCACTGACAGTTTTGCAACAGGTAGGATTCAGTTTCGACACTTCTCATTAATTTCGATGGTTTTCGGAAACAGTAACTGTATGTCGCATAACTCTGACAGAAATTCAATGAAGTCAAGGTTGTAATGTGATTAGTTATCAAGGCATACATGATCCAAGTTGACCGTTATGATTTTTCCTTCTGGTAGAGCAGTGGAAGTTGGTATCTCCCAATAATGAGACCATCTCTAGAGGAGGACAGAATCTTGCATGACCCTGTAGCACTGGAAAACTAATAGACTTCCTTTGCATGAAGGCCAAAACTCTCCCTTAAAAGAGGCCATGACTCAGGGCCTGGACACAAACCTCTTATGGTAATTACAGCGTAAAAAGAGAGCGACCTGATTCACAGCACAGGCAGACGGCCATCTGGAGTAGTGTGTCTGCGCACTAACTGGCCCTATCACAATTGTGATTCTTATTAGAGTCTTTAAACTGCCATGGCTGATGACAATGGAAGAAGACATTCCGTCACTGCTGTTGATTAGGATGCAACTAATCCCATTAGGGTCCATTAAGAGAGATAATCTAACGCTGCTTCCCCTGTGAAGGAATCTGAATAGGGATCCATCTCGCGAGGGTCATGGAGCATTTATTGAATCCAGGTTTGCCTAAATAGTGTCCTGCCTCGATTCCAAACAGAGGTAGTTAATAACGGGCAAGAATAGAACAATATAATCCTTTGTTAATTCAAAATTGAACACAGAGGCCACATACTTTTATAAATGTCAACACTATGATCAAAGCCAGATGCAGCTCATACGAAAGTCATCATCACTGCTCTTTCATGGGATTAGCAGAAGGCTGATTAATTTACCGTCGCCACTGGAGATGGGTGTAGCGTCACACTTGCTTTCACACTGCTGCATGGTGTTGGGCCGTAGTGAGTCTGGACATTCGACAGAGGGCTGTCCTGTATACGACAGACACTGAACCGTCCGCATCTGCTGCCCAAGTCCACACTGAGCAGAGCACTGTAAAGAACACACAATAAGAAATAAACTCAGGCTGTAATCCATCTCATAACTGTAAGCTGATCGTTTATTTTCATGTTATGGCGGATAACCGATAAATGGATCATATTAAAATTCTGTATTTTGTCTAAATACTTTTTTTTTTATCAAAATGTCGTAAATGGTACAATACAACTGACTTTTATTATATTTTATTACATTATTTTTGTACAGTATGAAAGATTGATATATTGATTTCGAGATTTGCTAAAGATGAATTTAACATTGTTTTTAAATTTATGTGAGTGTTAGATGACGGCAGTGGTAACCTGAATGTAAAAATGATATGGCTGCTCATAACTTTACAAGCAGTTTCTTCAACCTCTGGGACCTGTTGTTGATATCAACTTTTTTGTTATAAGAAGTTTAAGTAAAAAAATGGAAACTTACTTACCGTGCCGTATACATTTATTTTACTTTCTTGCAAACTACTTTTAATTATTGGATTTTATTGTTTTACTCTTGTCCCAGACCCAGACTTTCAATTATTAAACCATGAAAATCCTCGGATGAATATGAATCATTACGTTTAAAACAATTATGATGAAATAAACCATTTAAATAGTTGCTTTTGTGAAAATAATATTTTTTGGAAAAAACCCCCAATTAACTTACACCACAACAGTCCAACTCAAAAGCAAGTTACTGTACTTGGTTACCTTAAAGTCAGCTGTGAAGAGCAAATTTGAGATTAAATATAAGGTGTGATGTATGAATAACAAGCAAAATTAAGGTTAATATAATTCAAGCCACTTTGCCACAATGAGTAAACTGAGTTAGACTTCAGGAACTGGCCCAAAATTGTATATAAATCAGTATACTTAACCCATTTGTCAACAGACAAAGTCTTGCCCACTTTCTAGCCAAAAAGTATATTTGAATATTTAACACCACCAACGTTGGTTGGTTTTTATTTATGTTGTGTTTAGTGGTATCAAATCTGAAATGAGATGTAATTCTGAAGTGCCCAAGGGTGCTCTTTTACTTAATACCAAGTTTTGCAAAAAAATCTCTCAAACTCTAAAGAAATGTAGCTACTATTTCCTTGTAATCATAAAAACAAGCTAACTTCTTTAAATGGACTGTATGTGCGATCACTTACGCAGTTAGCCTCAATAGTCAACACATCTAACAGTGCAGTGTATGGAAATTGTGAAAAAATACACAAATGAAAGAAAAAAATACAAATAAATAAAAGTAATCTAATAGGGAAGTGTCCCACAACAGTACAAATCAATATTTTTACAATCCACCTTTATGCTAAAGATATTTAATGCTTCTGGAACTAATTTCTAACATTATATTTGCTATAGTTACTAATATATATAATATTCTATATTTCAATAGAGTTAGTTGTGATAGACAGTTTGCTATACCAAAGTTTGCTATGGGAGAATACTGTTACGGAAGCTTCTGTAGTGCTGAGATTTTAGTGTGCATAGAGTCCATTGTGAAGAAGCTAACCAATTAGACTGGTGTAACTGATTTTAAGGCCTTTTTGCATGTGGTGTATGTCAGACGGTCCATGGCTCGCTTGTGAATTCTGGCCAAAATCATTGCTTCAAAACTAAGGACCGAGAGCTACTTGCGGAATGTCATTGTAATAGTTTAATTGTATCTCTGACTACTGTCAGCTGTTCTACATTAGAGCTCTCGACATTGCTGGAGGGAGTAAATTACAACTGTCTGAAGTGAAACTGAGATGTATTCCAGTAGTCTCCATGATGTAGCACAGTGATTCAATGGAAAAATCAAAGAGTTACCTAGCAACCCAATACAATACACAAATTTAGCTCATTAGTCACTCTGCTGCAGTGCCTAGTGTGAATGCCACAGAAACACTGACGATGCATGCCAAGACAAGGATCTGTTGTGGATTTAGTCATAAACACGTGTAAGACCCACAGTGAAGGACATCTCATGGGACTTGGAGTGTGGACATCTCAGATGAGTTTCCAGCAGCCTTTCCATTTCATCCCCTCTATATTAAACAGAGCACGAGCCCCTGACAGATGGGATATGTCAGTGAAGGACTTAAGTGGGATTTGAACCTGTGACCTTTTGGCCCAAGGCTCCCTTCAACAGCCACTCCATTATGAGAGTCCCAGTTCATTGCAGAAATCATGGGATGATGCGAAACTCGTACTACAGTAGCTGTCACTTCATTCGATATTTTTCAGATCATTAAATTATTGTTGCTCTTGTAACCTTAATTGTTGCTTGTACTGTAGGTGATGTGTGCAAATTTTTCTAAATTTTTTTTTTTACTTGAAACCAATGTTGATGCTATTTGCTAATATATTACATTATATCATTAGAGTCGCACAGTAAGCATGCACGAGTCTGTTATATAGTTGCCCAAACAAATTGCGTATGTACACTCTCGATGCACTGATCACACATTGTATTTATGCACAGACACATTTCAGTACATTGTTTCCACACATTCAGAATGTTTTTATTTTACTATATATTTTTATTATATATACAGTGGTGATCAGAATTATTGGCACCCTTGGTAAATATGATCAAAGATGACTAAAAATAAATCTGCATTGTTTATCCTTTTGATCTTTAATTCTTAAAATTAGCAAAAGTCTAACCTTTCATTGAAGAAAAAGAATTGAAAGTGGGGGGAAGTCACATTATGAAATAAATGACTTCTACTAAACACGTTGGCCACAATTATTGGCACCCTTTTATTCAATAATTTTTGCAACCTCCTTTTGCCAAGAAAACAGCTCTCACTCTTCTTCTATAATGCCTGATGAGTTTGGAGAACACCTGAGAAGAGATCAGAGACCATCCCTTCATGCAGAATCTCTCCAGATCCTTCAGATTCCCAGCTCCATGTTAGTGCTTCATCTCTTCAGTTCACTCCACTCATTTTCTTTAGGGTTCAGGTCAGGGGACTGGGATGGCCATGGCAGAAGCTTCATTTTGGGCTCAGTGACACATTTTTGTGTTGGTTTTGATTTTTGTTTTGGATCATTGTCCTAATGGAAGATCCAACCATGGCCCATTTTTGGATTTCTAGCAGAAGCGGTCAGGTTTTGAATTTTTATCTGTTGGTATTTGATAGAATCCATGATACCATGTATCTGAACAAGATGTCCAGGACCTCCAGCAGAAAAATAGGCCCACAACATTAAAGATCCAGCAGTATATTTAACCGTGGGCATGGGGTACTTTTTATCCATGTGTGCACCAAACCCATCTGGTGGGTTTGCTGCCAAAAAGCTCTTTTTTTTTGTTTCATCTGACCATAGAAGCTGGTCCAGTTTGAAGTTCCAGTCTTGACTGACAACTGAATATGCTGGAGATTGTTTCTGGATAAGAGCAGAGGATTTTTCTTGAAACTCTCCCGAACAACTTGTGGGGATGTAGGTGCTGTTTGAT
>RJVU01029436.1:4786998-4875186 GCA_003731715.1 Anabarilius grahami
ATATGCTAATTTTTTGAGATAGGAATTTTGGGTTTTCATGAGCTGTATGCCAAAATCATCAGTATTAAAACAATAAAAGACCTGAAATATTTCAGTTGGTGTGCAATGAATCTAAAATATATGAAAGTTTAATTTTTATCATTACATTATGGAAAATAATGAACTTTATCACAATATGCTAATTTTTTGAGAAGGACCTGTATATATATATATATATATACACACACTATATTGCTAAAAGTATTAGCAGCAGCCCTCCAAATCATTGAATTCAGGTGTTCCAATCACTTCCATGGTCACGGGTGTATAAAATCAAGCACCTAGTCATGCAGACTGCTTCTACAAACATTTGTGACCAATCATGGAAAGTAGGGACACAAGTCGGTTCTGGGGCATTTTGAGTTATTCACAGATTCTGAAAGTGTAGTCTCAAAGCTTTCCAACGATGTGTAACACATGGAAATCTGATAATATTTGGAGAAGTTGTGGCCATTTGAAGGTAGGCACTCAAAAAAGCTCTAAACTGAGAAAATGGCCTCTAAAGTTTGTGCAGTTCTCACCTACTGGGAGTGACAATAGGGCTCATTTACATCTCATTTAGATAAGCCATACCCCCTGTAAAGCTGCATGGACCGCATACTATTAATAATAAAGGATAATGTGCATTGTAAATGTCAGTATTTATCTTTTTTGACTTTTATAAAAATGATTTAGAGGCTGAAAATGATTTAGAGATAACATGTTTCAAGACACTCCTTTAAAATCTGGCCATCATTTTTAATGTTATTATTTTAATGTTTATGTAAAGAAAAAGTACATATTGATGCTAATTTTATTTGCTGGTTTTCTACATAAAACTTGGTGAATTGATTTCATTGTGTAGCATTAGGACTTTTTGAACAGGATTCTGTGATAACCGTGATCATTTTGGTCACTATAATCATGAAATGAAATTTTCTCACCGTGGGCGTGGCCGCTTTAGCGGATAATGAGCTGAATCATGGACTTCTGACATGGCTCTCTTTTCACACAGATTACATAAACACAGAATGTTTGTTTTCGATTTGACTTACACGATTTAAAACCTGACATTTCAACGTTTCTTTAGACATAAGTCAAATTTTTTTGTGATTAGTATTCACTAAGTTACAGTTCATTTTCTGAGAACTATCAGATTGGACTTCGTTTAGAGGGAGATGAGAGATCACGCTTCATGTTAGTTTTCTTTATTTTACAAAAAGCACAACATTTTGTTTTTACTCTGTGTACACAAATAAAAGAAGACATTCTATAGTTTCAATTGATATATTACTTATGTCTCTATGACAAAAAATTATGGAGTATTTTAAGTCTGTTTTGCTGCAATGTGAAAAAAATCCTGCAAAACGAGCCGGCTCGTTATCCAGTATGGAAATACACACAGACAATGACACGCCCCTACTGCGTGCTAGAATCTCCGAAAAACAAGCCGATTTCAACCTCAAAATGGACGCTTTTAAATATACCAATACTGCTATCTCAAACACGGAGAGGCTTCTTCGTGATCTCAACTAACAGATTCTGCAAAAAAACAGAAATCACCAATTTTGAAAAAAAACGCTTCTTTCTCATTTTGCTCGATAGTTGTGCTGCCGACTTGTGTCACTGGTTTCCGTGACGGGTCAAATTTGTGAAAGAATGGGTCGCTCTCAGGAGTTCAGTGAATTCAAGGTTGCCACCTGTGCAATAAGTCCATTTGTGAAATTTCCTCACTACTAAATATTCCATGGTCAACTGTTAGTGGTATTATAACAAAGTGGAAGCAATTGGGAACAACAGCAACTCAGCCACGAAGTGGTAGGCCACGTAAAATCACAGAGCGGAGTCAGCGCATGCTGAGGCGCACAGTGTGCAGAAGTCACCAACTTTCTGCAGAGTCAATAGTTACAGACCTCCAAACTTGTGGCCCTCAGATCAGCTCAAGAACAGTGCGTAGAGAGCTTCATGGAATGGGTTTCCATGGCCGAGCAGCTGCATCCAAGCCTTACATCACCAAGTGCAATGCAAAGCGTCGGATGCAGTGGTGTAAAGCACGCCACCACTAGGACTCTAGAGCAGTGGAGACATGTTCTCTGGAGTGACGAATCACGGTTCTTCTACCGTTACACCCCTAATAAATATATATATATCCTAATATATATACCCTAATAAATATATATATCATGTATGTATTTTTCATCAGCTTGCTCCAACTCATGTTTTGACTCATGTCACTAAGCCTTCATATAGCGTATAGCAGTAATGACATATTTTTGTAGCCCAAAACCCGGAAACGAGTTATCATTTTAGCACATCTGTTTCCATCGTCTGGAAGTCGATGTGTTTTTGTTGTTGTTGTTTGTTTTTTTAATGAGTTTTTGGTTAAATGTCTGAAATAAGGTCACAAGCTCAAGATATGTTCATGTTTTATTTATGATATAAATACATCAGTTATACGTCCTTTTTTTTAAAAAAGCTTTTTCTTGTCTTGTAAAAGGCAGTTCCAAACAAGAGGCTAAATAACAGAGGTTGTCTGGGACATTAAAAATAATCAGCCAAAGAGGTAAACTCATCTACTCACTAGTAACTTTCACACCCTTATTGTGTTCTTATTTACGCTCTTGCAAACTTTTAAATAAAGACTAAAAGAGTTGTTGGAAGCTTAATGATGGTAATGTTGAAGTCATGTGACCCTCTATTTTTCAATTAATTCCTGATGTTTAAGATCATATTCTGCTCTACATTTTTCTTCTTATGGAATACTACCTGTAGAGAGGTACAGTAGGTATTTTTCTTTTATGAGGCATTTTTTAAAAGTTTTACTACAAGCCACAACAGTTATCCTTATTTTCAAGAGAGAAACCACAGGACCGTCTGAGAGTAATATGTTTTGTCTTTTTAAAAACATATTCTTGGCACTGACAGAAAACCTTGTCTACTGCAGAGATAAACTTCAAACAATCTGGATGATATTACCTCCACTTACACACTCTTGGGCTGTTATACTCGCTGTCACTCACGGAAACACACGTCACTGGCTTTCCAGAGGCCCTAGTTTATCATGCAAGTGTAACTTCTGTTGACGTCAACTAAACACATGGTCTTTTTCATGCTACATTAAAACAGTCTTTCCTCAGCCATTGTCTTTACAGATGTATTGCACAGCAATTCCTGGTCCAAAAATTTTAACTGATTTTCTTTATTTGTTCTAAATCATAACGACACTTGAAATACTTATATAGCTACAATGCTGAATTTGCTTGTATTTTACAGTCAACACCAAAACAGCATTGATAACAAATCTTAACTTCCATGATATGAGATGTGTTTTGGAGTGAAACAATATTCAATGAGAGAGAAAAAAGTAGGATGGTACATGATTCTATTGAATCGATTGGATTGTGAAAAGTGGGCATTACATACCAAAATGAGGCCAGATGATTGGAGGGGAGGGGAGGGGAGGGGTTGAAAAATAACCTGGTCAGGCTGGTTTCAGCTGGTCTCCCAGCCTAGTCATAGCTGGTTTTAGAGGAGTTTTGGTTAGCTAGGGGACTGGGAGACCAGCTTAATACCAGCTAACCCAGGCTGGGAGACCAGCTAAAATCAGAAAAATAAGTGCTCTTCCCTGCTGAAAAATCCAGCTAAAACCAGCCTAAGCTGGTTGGCTGGTTTTAGCTGGGTTTTTCAGCAGGGAAGAGCACCTATTTTTCTGATTCAGATGTATAGCATATACACTACAGTTCAAAAGTTTGGCATCAATAAGATTTTCCGGTTGTTTTTTTAAAATTATTTTTACTCTGGGGTCTGAGGGTGTTTTTGTATGGTGTTATTCCATATAAATAGATATTCACAAAAATTAACAAAATTCACAAATAAATAGATTAAGATGCACAAATGTAAAGAGTTTCACAAAAAAATATAAAATTCACAAATAAAATGAAATTTGCCTAATTAAAAAAAAAAAGAGCACAACAGCCAACAGCATTTCCCACTTCTTCAATCATGATGCACATGAGCAGCTCTGTGGATTTAATAATCTATAGAGCATTATAAATAGTATTTTAAACATTAAATACATGTATTATGATTCCCATTGCTTGTAGAGAAAATATAGGTGGGTTCTTTTTGAACGTGTGACAGGTTGTTGCATATGCGATGCAATGCTTGAGATATTATGCATTTAAAGATGAAATGCCTAAGTAGACAAGTGATATGCATATTTATCTATCGGTTAAAACACTTGATCACACAAATAATATTTCATATGAATCAGACTTACAAGTTTTTGATTGTAAAAGTTACTTACAGCATCCAAAATAAATGCAAAGATGTATTTCAGTATTGCAAGATTTTTATTTGCATTATCCACTCACAAAACCCGAGTACAGCTGCAGTGATGCTGAGGCTTGTACTGTTACATCACTGAGGTTAACTGGGCTCATATTTGGTATTATACATAATATTATTTCCTATATTTGTCACAGCAATTGTGCTATAAAAGACAAAACCAGCAGTTGTGTCATGTCTTACATTGTGTCTACCCTGTGCAAGGCTGTCTACACTGGACGAGTCAAAGCGAATGTGCGAATCATTTGTCCTTTGTGTAAATTAGAGCAAGTGCATGTAGTACTTCAGAAGTAGAAGTGGCATCTGTTTACTGTGGGTGAATCATCGTGTTGCGCTGCGTCACGTCCAGTGTAGACAGTATCACTGATAATATATAATGGATAGTCTACTATTTGCTTTTGACATGCTGTGTCGGGCTGCTTGCGTCCAGTGTAGAGAGGGTGTTATTGATCATGATGCTCGGGATCTGTGAATGATCATAATTTGTGTATAACTGAGTTTATCCTGATTCATTGATCCTGATGGAAATATAAAGAAGCCTTAAACTCCAATAATCTTTTGGAAAGGGGGTGTTTTAAAAATACAGCGCCCATAGAATACAGTTCCTTTCAGTGGTGCAGTTTTGTTAGTCTCTTTTCATTTATTTGTGAATCTCAATCTTTTTATTTGGAATAATGCAACAATTCTAACCCCATATTTTTGAGCCCTGGAGAAGTGTTGACATGCCCTGACATTTGTGCTTTATCATCTGCTTATAAACATATTAATGGCTAAAGTCTGATTACACTGTATTCAGCACAAATAGGGCTACAATAATATGTGAGGAACATGTATCTACGTTTGTATTTTTGAGAAAATAACATTTATGCGTGGTTATTGAAAAAATTAATTAAGTCACTGAAATAAGGCCATATAACACATACTTGTAGCCTATCTTGTATCTTGTATTCTAGAGTTGTGTCTTCAAAATGATGCGAAAACCATCCTGTCCACTCATTCACATAAAACAATACATTGATTTAAATTTTCTAAGACACTTTTTGTTTACAAAGGCTATATGTGTGTAGGCATGAATGATCATGAATAATGATGTGATTCACACCTGAGGAGATTAAGCCCGCCCCAATAAGCCTTTCAGTGAGGAATGTGACTGAGAGGGAACTACAAGAAAGAATATGAGGACAAGAGAAATATATATATATTGTTTGTAGTTTATTTAGAATATAGTTGACAATATAATCCAAATATAAATGAGGGTCAAAAGCACATTTTGAGTACACAGTCATACCTAGAAACAAATCATGTTCAAATATATAAGTGAACATCACATACCTGGCAAGGTGCCTGATGTTGCTGGAGAAAAAAAAAACTTTCCTGCTTCCAGTCAGTGAGCTCACCTTCACCATAATATATAGAATTTCAGTAAAATGTAGCTGTACAGCTCACTGATGCTCACATTTGTCCATTTGACTCTGTGACCTTTGTATTTGCCCTGGTAGCCTAAGCAAAACTGAGACAACACCCTCAGAAATAAAATAAAAATAAAAACAGTTT
The DNA here is from genome assembly GCA_003731715.1 of Anabarilius grahami. Lineage (NCBI taxonomy): Eukaryota > Metazoa > Chordata > Actinopteri > Cypriniformes > Xenocyprididae > Anabarilius > Anabarilius grahami. The sequence continues at coordinate 4,792,918 of RJVU01029436.1, forward strand.
GAGAAGAGTCAGGCGAGAGTTTGTGGTCCAGGTTCATGAGGGCCGGTATCTAGTCACTGTCATTCTCAAATCTAAAAAATAAATAAATAAATAAAGCAAACATCGGTGAGCATGCTGATAACAGGATCATACCAAGTATAGTATTAACAATTATATAATGTCCACTCAACAGAAAACATGATTTTTATAATGTCCTGTATTATTGGACAGTACATGAACAAAATTTGTATGTTATATTTTATATTATATATTTAACACATTCAAAAACTACATCTGAGCAAAAATTTGCGAACAAATGCTTCATTAATGAGGCAGTATTTTACAGCAAACACTTCACAAACTATCCAAAACAGGCCAATGACATCTTGCCTAAACGTTTATATTACTTTTATATCATTGTGGTGACCAGGGCGGGCGAGAGCCGTGAGAGAACGGCGCGAGGCCAGTGGCGCGAGAGTTAACGAGCTACACCTGGGAGGCGCGCCGGCCTCGAGTCTCTCATGGAGGAGCTCTGGGAGCATAAAAGGAGGAGCGACGACAGTGAAAGACGAGAGAGGACCAGGCCTGGATTTTACGTTATGTTTTATTATGTTTGTGTGGGTCTGCCGGCATTACTTTCGTTTTGTTCTTTGTTTATTTTATATTAAAGTTTTGTTAATGTAACACAGTTCGTATATACGGGAAGAAGGAGGCGGGAACCGGCGAACATTCAACAAAACTTTAATATAAAATAAACAAAGAACAAAACGAAAGTAATGCCGGCAGACCCTTGCGGACGTCTGCCGGCCACACAAACATAATAAAACATAACGTAAAATCCAGGCCTGGTCCTCTCTCGTCTTTCACTGTCGTCACTCCTCCTTTTATGCTCCCGGAGCTCCTCCGTGAGAGACTCGAGGCCGGCGCGCCTCCCAGGTGTAGCTTGTTAACTTTCGCGCCACCGGCCTCGCGCCGTTCTCTCACGGCTCTCGCCCGCCCTGGTCGCCACAATCATATTTACGTTGTATTACAGAGAATATAGTTCATCCTATAGTTTAGTACATTGCTTATAACAAAGAAACTTTATATTTCAACATATTTCAGTCGAGTTCACTCATCTCTGTTGGTATAGCAATTTGGGAAAAGCCAAACTTGTCAATATGTACATATTTATGTAAAAAGAATATCATGTTTACTAATGTAAATAAGAATAAATAGCTTACCTGTTAAATACGCTGGATCAAGTCGCTCTTCAAAATGAAACTCTTCTTCTGAGGTAAATTCTTCCAGGATTATTTCTCACCGCATCGCAAAAGTAAATGAAACTAATGTTATCGAGTTGATATGGACATTGACTCTATTTGCATGGATCGCCTCAGATCATTACCGTATGAATAGCACGCGCTGTTTATAGGCGTATTCACATTAGTGGATAATTACATCTCTCTCTCTTTTTTATAAAGATTACATAAACAGAGAATATTTGTTTTTATTTTGAATTAGACAATTTCTAGACATTTTTAGACAATTGAAGTACACACTTAAATGTTTCTATAGATATATTGTCATGTCTGTGTGACAAGTATTCGCTGAGTTCTGTTTCATTTTTGTGACATGCTCCAGAAATAAATCCACAGAGCATGAGATGGCATTAAAAAACCTGTATGTTTTCTTTATTTTACAAAAGCACATTGTTTTGTTTTGATTGCAAGTGGACATATAAAAGTGCACCTTTACAGTTTCAAATGATGTATTGCTTTTATCTGTATGACCATAAATGGCAGAGTATTTTAAGTCGATTTCGATGCTATGTGAAAAAAATCCACCAAAACACGCCAGTGTGTTCGTCGACCCCAGAGGGTTAAACAAGGATGCAATAAATTGATCAGAAGTTGCAGTAAAGACATTTACAATGTTACAATAGATTTCTATTTCAAATAAATGCTGTTCTTTTGAACTTTCTATTCATCAAAGAATCCTGAAGAAAATCATCTTACCTGTCCCCATTCTCCCGGGATCCAGCGTGGCGGTGGACAACGACCAAGGCTGCAGCGAATACGGACTGGAGGTTTGTTATGGTCCGAACAGAGGGCTGGTGGGAAGGTTTTGGTCAGGTCACTACTTTTACATAGAACGATGCGATGCTTGAAGCCAGGGCCACACTTTGGAGTACACTATAGACAAAAACACAACACAATATGAAAACAACTTTGCAAGAATATTTTCAGGAATTCTAGAGGAAACACAAATACATGAAGAGCACATCAAGTTACCTCAGACCAATCCAGCGTCACCCACTGGGGTGGGCAGGACTGATTGTTGCAGGACTCTTGTTCAATTGGTCGATGGGTCAGACAGTGGCTGTCCTGCAAGGTCTCCTCCTCGGTGGGTCCAATTTTACGTATACACAAAACTGTACGTGTTCGGATGCCTCCATCACAGGTTTTCCCACATTCTGACCAGTCACCAATAAACCACCTGAAACAGTAGTATACTGAGTACAAAATGAACTTTTTGACACAAAAAATGGGACTTCTCCATCCATAAATATTTATGCATGCTACCCTTCAAAATTTGAGTCTAAGATTTTAGGCTTCTTTTTTTAAAAAACATTAAAGGGTTAGTTCACCCAAAAATGAAAGTTCTGTCATTAATTACTCACCCTTGTGTTGTTCCACATTCGTAAGACCTTAGTTCATCTTCGGTTCATCACAAATGAAGAAATTTTTAATGAAATCTGAGAGCTTTCTGTCTCTCCACAGAGATCCAATGCAACTATTACTTTCAAGGTCCAGAAAGGTAGGAAAGACATCATTAAAGTACTCCATGTAACTTCAGTGGTTTAACCTCTATTTTATGTAGCAACATGAGTGCTTTGTTTGAGTAAAAAACATAATTTACCACTTTACTTACGGAAATATTGATCTGCAACGCTCATGCTCGAGTGTTCACGAGAGCACAATGACGTATGCGTTTTGTGTTCACAAGAGAGATGACTGCTGCGTAAACACGCTTTGAATAATATTATTTTGTAAATAAAGTGGTACATTTTTATTATTATTTTTTGCACAAACAAATCATAAAATTGAGGTTAAACCACTGGAGTCAGATGAAGTAGGACAAAAACCTCTCGGATTTCATTAAAAATATCTTCATTTGTGTTCCGAAGATGAACAAAGATCTTATGGCTGTGGAACAACACAAGGGTGAGTAATTAATTTTCATTTTTGGGTGAACTAACCCTTTAATACTTTTATTCAGCAAGAATGCAAAAAAGAAATTGATCAGAAGTGACAGTAAAGACATTTACAATGTTATAAAAGATTTCTATTTCAAATAAATGCTGTTCTTTTGAACTTTCTGTTCATCAAAAATCCTGAAAAATCACTTTTCACAAAAATAAAAATAAATGTTTCTTAAGCGCAAATCAGCATGTCAGATTGATTTCTGAAGGATCATGTGACATTGAAGACTGGAGTAATGATGCTGAAAATTCAGCTTCATTCATATCCAAATAGAAAACATTTATTTTATCCTGTAAAAATATTTCATATCATTACTGTTTTTACTGTATTCTTACCAACCCCAAACTTTTTTTTTTTTTCCCCACAAAATAAACAGACTGTTTTGTCACTCACAGCTCCATTTACAATCTCTCAGTGAAATGCAACCTTGAAAAAAATCCATCAAGATCTTGATTTTGATTTTTATATATTAGATTCAGGGGCTTAATGCAAATAATGTCTTGCCACATAGCGGCCTAAAATTACCAAGAAGAGAAACATTTGGCATAAATGGCCTGAAACGCCATTTTATTTACTCGCCAAAACCATATTTGTACTCTCAATTAGTTTTTGGACCCTGCAAATACAATTTATTACAGTTCAACGCCTGTGAACTCCACACAACGGCAACAACAATTCCAAATTTGCATTCAATTTGTCTTAGTTTTTGGCAAAATTAGTCCTACACTTTAGCTGGGCTGTGGAATACAGACATTTTATATAACCGTCTCTTTTTATCATTTGTTACGGCTGAATTAAGTTTTGTGCGGTTTGTTTGCATTTTCTTGGCGATGCTCTGATAAAGCCACGGACGATGTGTCTTATGAAACATTACAAGTAAAATAAAATTAAAGCTGAAAATAAATTATTAATGAAATAAAATCTGTCATTATCTGCAAGATCATTAGAGAGAAATGACCTCCCCAAAAACAACAGGGTGTTCTCAAATGACCATTATGACCCTTTCTGGGCCGGAGACTGCATTCCTCTGACATCAGGTGGAGATGGAAATAGATTTTAGATGATGTTATTAGCGATGCCCATCTTAGGGTTCAGGTCCACTAAACCCTCCACTGGCAAGATGCAGGACCGCAGAGGCCAAAACCATTTAATTCCTCCTTCCAATTTAAAATTTGCAGACACAAGTGAACTTTGCTCAGCTGCTCGCCCCATTGAAAATGAGCACTAAGTGCGTCTGGCCGCCGCACACACGCATACTCCACACACGTTTACGGATACTGTCCCTTGAGGGTTCATAAACTCTGCAAGCCAATACAATTAAAAGCAGGTGATCACTCATACTTTTTTTGGATGCCTTTAGGATTTTGGCACCAAAGTCCAAATGAAAATAGGCAACATATGAAGAAATAAATCATGTTGCTTAGTTTTTAAGCTGTCTTCAAAGAAGTTCTTTATGGCTGGGGTGCTATGAAGACAAATTAAACATTACGGGTTGTGGCCCTTTGCGCCTATTGCTGGGCAGCTATGTACTATTTTGATAAGGCTCTTCAAAACAAAATAAAATTTCTGTATTTTCTATATTTTTTCATCCTAAGCTGACAAAGAGAGCAAAACCTAGAGTATAAGCTGCATGTTAGGGAAATTATATATTTATATACAAGGAAAATAGTTTTAAAAAACTAGATTTTGCTTACACTTTATTTTGATGGTCCAATTTAGACATTCTACTAACTATAAGTAACTTTGCAACAACATGTTAGCTAATTCTAATTTGAGGATTAGTAGACTGTGGACTGTTAGGTTAGGGTTCGAGACATGATGTAACGCACAAACCTCTCATTGTCATTGCCATGATGCAATAAGTAATGATAGATCATCTGCATTGTAAAGTACAACTGTAAAATACATTTGTCAGTATATATGATGATAGTATTCACTGTACTGAATTTTGTTGATACTGTTATAATAAAAACAAAAAATTGGCAGAATGATTTTTAATACTTCATTGCAGTATTGAGAATTACATTTTTGGGGGGCCTTAGTAATTTACAAGGAAATTGTGCAGATTGTTATTAAAAAATGTCCCATTGCAATAAATAAATAAATACAATTATATATAAAAAAATTTAATAAATTAAAACTTTTAATCAGTATATTTGTTTTGTTTTCCAGCTGTACATGATTTAATGGTTATAAATAGACTATACTTAAATTATGCATTGTATAATTATTAGGGCTGTCAAGCGATTAAAATTTTTAATCTAATTAATTACACGATGTGATTTATGAATTTAAACAAGGTTTGTCTTAATCGATATTAAAAGCACCACATAGATATATGAACAACATTGAAAACTTGATTTTCACCACACAGGGACTTTAAGTAAATGGCTCTCTTTATGAATGAGCCATTGAATAATTGGTTTACCCGAATGATTCGTTCAAACAGCTGATTCACTGAGGAATTAAGTAAATGGCTCTGTTTATGAATGGGCCACTGAATTCACCCAACTGATTCGCTCAAAACTCGGATTCATTCAGAAATTAAACACCGCTGTGTGTTGCTCGGAGATGCACAACAGTTCTGCTCTGGCTTTTATAGGTAATATTTGTCCGCAAAACTGAGCAAAAACAGACAATATTATGTGTAAAATATATCACAATATTAACTTCTTTTTTGAACTGTTATAATAACTATATATCTGTTTGTTGTTGTTGTTGTTGTTGTTTTTCCCCCAATCAGTACATCTCAAAGTTTCTGTACTCACTCCGGAGGACAAGGTTCGGTGTTACAAGGTCGCTGGTTCCCTGGCGGTTTGCTGTCCGGGTCACAGTAGCTGTTTTGGACCACGGAATTGTCATCCAGTCTTTTACACACCACCTCCTGCTTCTGCGAGCCTGCAAAAAGACAATAAAACATCACTTCATTCATCTGCCTCACGCTTTCAGCTGCGAGATCGTTTTTGACACTTCAGCAGCTCGTGCGCAAAGCGCTGTGTGGTCGGCATCGGTCCCTGAGGTTAAACTAGCTCTGTGTCTCTTCTCTAGGGGTCCACTTGCTGACAGAGCACTCTGTGTAGATAGAGGCACAGAGGTGATATTAATTTTCCCTCCATATTAAATCTAGGTGTGTAAATGCCTCGGTTGAAGTGAGTGTCTTAGTGAATGACTTTTACAGAGAAGCCAATCTTTTCTTTGGCTCTTGGTTGTGAAAAGTGAGCATTACCACAGTAATAGCAGAGTAGTGCACTATGCTGTATGTTTAGCGCTAGAGGCCATTGGGCTCTTTGGGGCCCATAAGGAAAGACATTAGCCTCCAGTTAAGCCAGTTTATGCCAAGCTTGGCTAGCGTGCAAGGCCACCTTGTGAGGTAGATCTAATAGCTGCCAGTTCGGCATTCTTGACTGGGTAACCAAAATAACTAAATACTTTGGTGGGAGCTCAATGACCCCTTTCGAGAAAAGAGATTTTGCTAATACCAATTTGATTCTCTGAAACCAAACTAGGGGGTAAATGTAAAATCTCATGGCATCAGTTCATGATTTAAGACGGTTATCAGTGTTGTTGCACATAACGATCAAAACAATAGGACAGCAATATTGAAATTTTAATGGGAGTTTGTAAAAAAGCAGCAATCAAGTCCAAGCATCTGAATCACAAATCATTTCTAAAACAATATTGCTGAATTTTATGGCAGTTCACTTGGTGTTCAAAGGCTCCCTGTGTGGCTTGCCAACAGAACAGCCGGGAGTTGTATTAATTACACAAAATTTCACAAATGACATAAGTGTTGCCCTAGGGTATTTCCATATAAACTGAAATGTGTTCAAATGAATTGAGCAACAAATGAGGTGGAGTTTGCAGAGCTCTGTGAAAACCCTCCGTGGACTAGCCTGCAATGCTTGCATTTTTTGGTGAAATATAACAAGTGCTTTGAATGTTTTCAATGGCCATAACTGAAAAAAAGGAGAGAGGAAAACTATTTATTGTTGTAAGAAAGCCATTTATTTCAGAAGAGACTGAACAGTCTGGTCATATTTGAGGTGAGAGCTCACATTTACATGTGGTTATGACATTCAGATGTTGAAATAAGAGGCAGCCTTACTGCTCACTGCACAACTTGTACGTTGGCGGCACAAATTGGTGAACCATAGTCATATGTCAGATAAAAAATAAATATTTTGTACACAAAAATACAATCAGTCTGTAGGATTTTTTTGTAATATAGAAAAGATGACTCTGAAAACACCAGCATGCATTTCCAATCCAATGCTGTTCAAAATAACAATGTAAAGGTCCTGTTTACACCTGGTATTAAGAAGCATTTGTCAACCTGATCACAATTTGGACGACTAAATACAGGTGTAAACGCATCTAAAATGTTTTAAGATTGTCAACTTTCGACCACTTTCAGAGGTAGTCAAGAATGCATTTGATTGGTTTTGTGGTGTAAATGCTCATGTGTCGAATGTGTTCGAACAGCCACAAAAGATCGCCATACTCTCCACCTACTGACCTAACATGTAAACATTATGGGAAGCGTGCTAGCCAGACGTGATTTAAACTTTAAAACGAAAGACCCAAGTTTCACTTTGATATGTAAATTGCGTGAGCTTGTTTCGTCCATTAGATCGAAAGATGTGAAAAAAAAACAATACATTAACCCGGCCACCAGGTGTAAACGTGTCTCCCTAAAATGTGTCTCCCTCATCTACTTGTAATCTGATCGACCAAAATGCATATTAATACAAGGTGTAAACAGGACCATAAATACCAAATTTTAAGTACCAAAATAATTAAAGTACTTAAGTACTTTGCTACTTCTCTCATACATATTTCAAACTCATTTCTGAAGCTTGAAATTTCAGTTCTTGTTCACTGTAACTGATTAGAAAAGAATGACCTACACATTATTCAAAATATATTAATTTGTGTAACCTGGAAAATTATGACAGAATTTCATTTTTGGGTGAACTACTCCTTCAAACTACTTCTGAAGCCTGGTGGGGACAATATCAAGAACATGTTTTTGGCAGTCCATCCAATTATTTTTCACATTTTTGCATTATTGATCAGTAGGTAACAATAGGCTTTCTTAATAAGAATGTGAGGAATTGATTGGTTTACCTCCTGCACATGTTGCTGAGCACTCAGACCAGGGCAGATGGTGCCAGGAGAAGCCCACTTCATTGTCCCCACTTCCTGTACGCTGGATGGGCACATTGAACTTGTAGTGGATGCCCAGGTTCTGTTCCTGTAGTAGCACCTGTAACACGTAAAATTGACCAGGGGTTACTTTTCTGTTGCTAATATAGATGCTTAACAAAGAGGTCAGGTTCAACCTGGTTATTTTTTATTTCCCACATTTTTGCAAATAGCACATTGACGGACTCAATTATTTAGACTATAGTAGATGGGATGTTAGAGACTGGGATGTTAAGAGTATTTTATGGCAGGACTGTGCACATTCTTGTGGTGGCATCAGCCAATCAGTGTTGTTGCAACGTCATTTCCCTGCCTGCCTGACTCAAACAAGAAAAATTCACTGGAAAAATTCACCTGAATGCAGGTTGCATTCTTCCAAGGCTGGATATGCCAACCGATCAACTGTCATTGAGATGAATGGGAATTTCTCCAGGTATTATAGACCTCCATGGTCTTAATCAAGGATTTTGGCAGAGTAAGTTGGTCTTGGATAAGTGACAAAAAGACAAATGCTGCGGTCTTAAAAATGTATGGAATAGAGCAATCAAATCATTAGGAAGAGGAGATATTTTGGATGAGCCCAACCTCAGTTCAGCTTGAACGAGCACATATTTAGCATATCACATCAGCTTTATTCCTGAATTACTTAGTCAGAGAGCTATAATTGTGTGTGTGTGTGATATAAATTGGAAAGTGAAATTAACCAGTGTGGGCCACAATGGAATGGCTTGTGGTGCATTGGCCACTTGTATGTTTTCCAGCGGTGCTGCAACCAGGCCTGGTATTTCCAGCACTTTTGTCCTGGCGAAAGCGATTGTGGTTGCAGAGACGGGGCTTTTCAGAATGAACACACACACGCGTGCTAAAACATATGCACATGAGCACTCGCATTTGGCCAGACAGGGGTTTTTAGTGCAAACATATATAACGGTTAAGTCTGAAACCGCTAGCTAGAGTTCATGTGAGGTTTGTACACAGATGTGGACTTTATTTAGAAGGAGCCAAACAATTTCAAACTGTGCATTCAAAACACAAGCCTGCTCTACAGTATCACTACTGTGACTTTACTACATGAGCTTTTATAGTCTGAAAATAACTCAAAGGAAAGGTCCAAATTGTTGTAAAATAGCCTATTCTAGTTTAACTTTATCATTCTTATGTTAAACAAAAATGTTGTTGTGACACAGTTGTGACACCGTTTTAAATGGTTTAGCTAGTTAATTAAAATAGCATTAATTTTTTACATAAACAACAAAAAAAAAACAAAAAAAATTTTACATTGTAGATCAAATGTAAATTGTCCAATTATGTAAAACCAATCTAATAAAATTGTACTTTTAAATGATACATATTTTAAAATATATATGTGCTATGTTTACTGAGACATTTTAAATTAATTAAACAAACAAATGTCACACCGAATATTATTGAATGTTTTTGTTTTATTTAAAACTTTAGTAAAATAGCTCATTAAACATTGTCAGAAATAAGACTGCATTACGTACTTTTAAATTATGTTACATAATTGTAAAACAATAACCGTAAAACTACAGTTTACTAAATCTTTACTAAAAATTTGATGAACAAATTAAACATTATCACAAAAATAATTGCGCTATATACTTTCAAACAACTCTGTAACTTTCAAACAACTATTAATTGATTAAACAAACATTGGCACACAAATAATTACATTTTGTACTTTCAGACTACTTTGTGTTATAATAAATAATAGCTAGCCAAACAAACATTGGCACACAAATAATTGTCATGCACAACTTTACGTGTTTTAAAACACTAGCCATAAAATGTTTTACAGAACAGAAAATTTGTCAAAACTATTTCATGTATTTTTAAAACAATAATCATGACATAAAATGCATTTTTACATAAAACTTTATTTTTAAATAACTTTTTAAGTCACTTTTACTAAGGAAAGTGGAGAGATAACAGGAAACTACAGGTCAAACAGAGGGGAAAGGGACATGACACAAGCTAGATTCAAAAAACACAAGTGTCTCTTGAGCATCTGAACGACCTGCCAGGCCACATCTCTGGCATATACTTCTAAAACACTAGAACTACTGACACTACTGTGTTCTTCATTGTAAATATATAAGGATCTAGATCTACTCACCATAACCACCAAATTTTCAGTGGTGGCCCCTAGAGCTTCTAGCGATTCGGGTTCATCAGTCGGCCTCTTGTAATGGAAGGCTGTTCCTGCGATGTCAAATTTGCGGGGCCAGTCAATGGTCCAGGCTCCGTTGATGTAATAGTCATCCCCCTCCGATTTCAAAGCTGTGACAAGTGAGAGCACCAGTTAATAACCCGACACGAGTGAGATGCTGCCAAGCTGAGAGGGTGATGTCATCGCTGTCATTCGTCAACATGACGAGCATCATCTTACAGAGTAGCTCAGGCTTCCTGATGTCATGGGCAATTTTCACTCGCGCTTTCAGACGCAGTGCAGCTTGTAGATCTAACTTAAGAAGTTCAGGTGAAAGTCTGCTTTCCTCACAAATGTCATAACTGCTCAGTTGTCAAAACAAAGATCTCATCTCAAAGCATAATTGTAGAAAAACGTCTTGATTGAGATGGGGCCAAATTGTAGAAAAACAATTCTGGTGTATTTTTACTCGCTCCATTTCAAAAGGACTTTGGCACCATTTATTTTCCCTAAAGTTATACCAGGTATTTTTTGAAGATTTAAACAAAGAAATTAACAGTACTTTTTAATACATCTTTAAATGGATAACACATCTACATGGGGCAAGTCACTCCATCATTTTTCTTGGGAAAAATATTTGGTTAAAATAGCCAAAAACAGCCCATTATCAATTGTAAATTACTTGAAACAAAACTGAAAATTATTCCCTTATAGGAGAATAAAGGAAAAATGTTAGCAGAATGTTTAAACTGCTTTTTTCCAGAAATGAAAGTAGTGACTTGCTCCAAAAAGCATCCTAAAAAAGTACATATGATTTGTACAAAAGCCATATGATATATTTGTGTGAAGAAACACTACAATCCAAGTTATTAACTAAAAATTCAAGAATTCACATTTTTTAACTTTAAACTAGTGTGTCAAAATGTGTTGTGACAGGTTACATATGTCGATCGATGATGCAAAATGCTAATTGGTTCTTGTAGGTCTCATAACTGAAAGTGAGATGGCAAGTTTTAATATGAATGCATTTGCATTCATTATAAAGGAAAGAGCTTCGTACAAATTCTTCAAAACATCTCCTTTTGTGTTCCATGAAAGAGAGAACGTCACATATGGGTTTGGAATGACATAAGGGCGAGTAAATGCTGACAGAATTTTATGCCCTTAAACTGTCATTTATATGATACATTGGACAAAACCAACCAGAGAGATAAGACAGCTGTTTCAAGTACAACTGAAATTAAATGACTGATGTTAAACATCAATTAACCAATTCTGTAGCATGCTTTCATTATTAGCCAAATATTTGGAGAGGGTCTCAAGGCCATTTTAAAAGATATTCACTATAAACTGGGCCATGTGTTTATATTCCACAAATATGGCATGTGACAAAAAATGTTTTTTGCAGTTTCCTTAAATGTGTTGCTAACGTCAGCCACTCTGTGCCAGAACATCAGAAAACGTATCTTCCTTTCAAACGGTGAGAAAAACCTCTATGTCAACATGATAAACAACAAAACCCAACAAGCTGTCATACACACAAGCTATATTTATGTTCGCACTCAAAACAACTTAATTGGACCCGCTTGTTTGATTGTTTTAATTAGTTACATGGCTGGGAACCATGATGGTTTTATTCAGCTTGTGGTTGGGAAAAGATAAAAGGCCCATCTTAAGACAATGAACATGAGAGCGAGGATGGCTGTCAGACTGATCCAGATTTACACCCACAATAAAGGCCTAACACAAACAACTTCACCACTTTTGTACCCAGTAGAGCTGCACGATTCTGTATAAATTGAGAATCATTATTTTTTTCTTTCAAATAGAGATTGCGATTCTCCCACGATTCTGAACAGACAACTAAACAAAATAACATGCAATTTACTAGAGGTTCTGACAAAATGTTAATCGCTGCAGTCTATTTAAAAATGTTTAATTTGAATGAATTTTTTTTTTTTGAAAATCGGTTTGAATTAATGATTCACTGACTAAATACTTGTTTCATTACAGGATGGATCACTGTTCTTGAATGAATGATTCAATGATAAATACATTTTTTAACAGTCACTTGTTGCCACCTACTGGCATAATGGTGTAATTAATACACTTTTTTTTAAAGTCAAATTACTTTCAAAAGGTGATTTGCTCTATTTTAAACACTACTGTAGAAATCAGTGTTTATATATCTGAACTGTAAACTTTTATTCCAGTACTTCTGTGATAATATGAATTATTGTAGCACAGAAATAACGATACTGTGTGGTTGAAAAGACTGTTTGTGAATCTGTTTCATACCTATACATGGATTACTGCTTTCTCTGGCTCAGTGAGTGGCAGCGCCAACACAGATTTGAATGTGTGTGAGACTTTGTCAAAGGTTTAATAGACATAGGCGAATCGTTGTCAATTTAGGAAGAAGATCGTGTGGACATCTGAATTGAGATCACGATTTTTTAAGTAATAATCGTGCAGCTCTACCCAGGATGGTACCCAGGATGACACCCAGGATGACTTCATAAACAAAGTTTCAAAAAGATAAATACAAACACTCACCAATGTAGTTCTTTGACACGGCCACTTCCCTGATTTCAATATGAACCGATCCTTTTGGTATCTGGACGACCTCCATGTAACCTGCAAAATATAAATCTTCATTAAAATAAATAAATAAATAAAGTAAGACCTGAATTTTACTTAAAATGGCACTATTTTGCTGTTGTCGATGTACATACATGTACATCTTGTTTTATTTTTTTGGCATCAGTTGCTGCAAACCACAATGACATTATATTTAGGTTATGTTGGTGTCTGCCCAACATATGTATAACATTTGTCTTTATATTTTTAGCAGTGGTTATTAAATTAGCATGTTGTAATTCAATTAGCATTAGTATACTGTAAAACTCTCTCTGGATTTTTGTCTTTGAATTTACTACAGCGTCTTTGGCCATAGTATCACATATCAAGAATTTTTTTGAAAATTGTGTAGTTTGCTAACAAAAAATAAAGTAAAAAAAAATGTTGTTGAAAAGTCACACTTTTTTCCCCTGAGTTTTTACTTTCAAGAACTTCTTAATTTTGTCCTTGTCCTTAAACCTTTATGGCTGATTTTTAGTTTATCTAGTATTTCATGTAAACCACACAGACCCGGAGCACACAGTTGTATTTGAATAGAATCCCAGCATGCTGAAAGAAAACCTAACTAACTTAGCAACAGCAAATTCATTACAAGAAAAGAATCTACACCGTACACTTCACTCCCCCTTAAAAGTTTTAGATGATTTACCAGCTATACCTTAAAAGGAGAAAAAAGCCCCTTACTACAGAGAATACATTTGGATGCGGCCCGACAATGCCTGCAATATTAGAAGTTTTATTGATTCTCTCACTGGATGATGCAATTAATACTCATATATTGTGTTACCGCTTCTATTTTGACAACTTGTTTCTTGACCCAAAAACAAAAGCTTTATCATGGATGTCTGATGAAAAAAACCCCCGCTGCATTTCCATGAAAAATGTCGAGCTTGGCCAAAGCACCCCGCTGGCCCCCTGACAGGAGCCACTGCCAAAAAGACAATGCGTTCCTCCACTTGCTTGTGCTGTGCTTTCTTCAAGTGGGATTTCTCTAGTGGAAAGCGATTAAAAACTTGTCGCGTTTGGCAGGCGTGCGGCGCGCTCTCTGGAATGGGATTCTGAGGGAAGAGATTGGTCTGCGTCATACTCCTCTTGTTCCATACATCTCAGCAGTGGCCTGTGGATTTCGCCACACTGTATTTTATGTTTTTGAAAGGATTTAGAAACTTAAAATATCCAAAGCAACATGGACATTAACAGCAGGGACAATTCCCCTAAAACAGAGGTTTGAGTCCATTTTAAAGTCCAGCTAAAGTCAAAATAAATGCGATCTAATAAAACATTGGTAACACTTTACAGTCAGGTTCATTAGTTAACTACTTTAGTTAACATGAACTAATAATGAACTGCACTTATTAATCTTTGTTAATGTAAATTTCAACATTTACTAATATATTATTAAAATTTTGTTAATATTAGTTAATGCACTGTGAACTTACATGAACAACTGTATTGCCATTAACTAACGTTAACGAAGATTAGTAAATACAGTAACAAATGTATTGCTCATGGTTAGTTCATGTTAGTTAATACATTAACTAATGTTTAACTAATGAACCTTATTGTAAAGTGTTACCAAAAGATTAAATATCTTCTCTATTTACTTGCATGTCATGTGACCCTTAATAACTATTGCCATGCCAAAAATATTTTTTTTTTCTTTTAAATTTGCCAGTCAGTGCCAGAATTTTTGATCAATTTAACAGAACTTTCATGCCCCCCCTGAATATTATGTTGTAGGAATATTTCAGACAGGACCACTTTGGCAAGTTACTTTGTGTTTATTGAACACAAGTTATCTTTGGCTGTATGCTGGTCGCAGCACTATGCCTACGTGGCCTGACTGAACTAACGCTGTGGTCGATTTGTGTTACACCAACCAAATACTTACCAACTCGAAAGACCTAGTAGGTCATGTCCAACATATTCTCATGACAATGCATGCCAATTTATTGTAAGATACTGAATGTGTTATTTGTGCGTGTATAATCAGTGATCTCCTGACCTCCTCTGGGCAGCGAATCGTTGAACAGTCCTTCGGTGACCTCACACGTACTGCCGTCCCCGCCGCACACACGGCATCTGTCCTCCTTGGCATCTGAGCCCAGGATGTTATCACAGCCAACATGCTGGAAAGACACACAGGCAGGGTGTTTCAGTGCAGGGGAACACGGTCAAAGCGTTCTCAGACCGTGACTGTCTGATTTGAATAATAACATGTCATTCGCACAGCTGTATTGAGTCAGAATATGACATGAAAAGATGAATGGTTCTGGTTTAACTTCGGGACCATGATTTTACACTGGACATCAATACAGAACCAAAATTATTTACAGCATTGTACAAAATTAAATAAAAATGTATTTTAAATCAAACATTGAAATTTGTTGATATGACAGGTTGATTATGAAAATTGACAATTTTGTAAGTGCATAAACAATAGCAGAAGCATGAGTTACAGTATTTATAGTTCTAGTGTTTTGTTTCTAAATATCTAAATGTCAATTGAATTTTGTTGGTTTTCTGCTCTCAGCAGCCAATAATTCACCACACAAAGCACACTGTGATCAGCACAAACCATGTTTATCCATTTGCTTCAAATTTTCTTTCATCTTGCATTTTGTTCATGAGCGCATGTCACGCAACCTGTCCATGTTGGCATTTGTCTAACTTGACTGGCTTCTACAAAATTACAGGTGAACTTGTGCCAAAATACCGTAGAGTCTGACTGGACACACAAACGTAGAGATATGAAATACAGTACATTGGTAACATATCGTCATCAGCCAATATTAATTTTTTTTTTAAAATTTTTTATTCTCAGTATTGGTTGATATCGGATAAGTTATTTTGCATGCTCATTTTTCCTGTTTTTACATTTAGATTGCCTTTACCTTCATCGAATGCTCACTTAAAGTGAATCTTTGAAAACACTATTTAATTAATTAATGTTTAAATCTTTATCAAATCTCAAAATTAATAATAATTCTTCAAATTGATGCCTAAATGATGCCTAAATACACGTGTAGTATTTAAAATTATTCATTTTAAATTTGTATTACAAATAAGTACTATTTCAGTCTTCCTACTTTAAAATTTCATGTTTAATTCAATGTGTTACTTGCCATGTCTTTATTATTTGTGAAATACTAGCAATTTCTGAGGGAAAATTGTCTCAAAGTAAATCCTAAACCATATATTATCATATACATTTCTTTCAGTGAATGCACAATTATATGGTTAGTTGCATTTTACTATTTGAATTTAACAAGTTTTTCCCTGCTCAGAACGAACATGTGACCAATTTTTAGGTTGCAACCCACCAGTTGCTAATCATTGGACTAGACATAAGATTGATTGCCGTTTTATTTGGTTTTGGATATTCCCAGTAAAACCCCTGTGTTTTCCTTTACTTGCATTATTATTATCATCCAAAAGTCAAATGAGAGGTTGTTGGGCGCAGCACAGATTGATTCCTTAGAGTTTAAAAGAACATTGTGTACATTTCAGCACTCCAGATCAGATCAAAGAGGAAACCTTGGGGATCAATTAAAATAGTATCTTAAACCACATAAATCAAGGATGCAGACAACAATGTGTGAGACTAACAAATACCAAACTGCAGACAAAATCTTTTCTACACAGAGAACAAAATCCATTTTAACCCTAAAATAAACAAAGCGTCACACTATTACCTCGATTTGGTTTGTTAAACAAATGATATTGTAAGCGAATTAAATATAATTCTCGAGCGGTTTACCCGCCTTTACAACCAACTTGGGAAAACACAATTAGATTCAAAACTGTACTGTCCTGATAAGCAGCCTTTATTTAGGCTTCATTGTTCTGTGTTAGTGATTGGCTACATTCTGTAGACTGTCAGTCTGAGACCGTTAGTGTCTGATAAACAAAGATAATGCAACATTTTAGGTCACAAGAAAATCATTGAAATATACTAGAAACAAGGCTCTCTGCACATTTTTGAACATTGAGGCCACATTCAAATTCATATACTACCCATACTATATATTATGCAAGATTAGGATAAGTGCAAATCATAGATTTGAATAGAACCATATTTTTGCAGTATATACATCGATGAGCCAAAACATTATGATCACCTGCCTAATATGCATGGTCCTCCGCGTGCTGCCAAAAACAAGCAATAGAAGATTTTTTTAAAGCTGCAGTCTGTAAGTTTTGTCTCTTTGTCGCCATCTCTGTTTGAAACCTGCAATTGCAGTTATATGCCGAATTATTATCGTTACGTGCATTGTGCATCGGCACGGCTCCTCAGTACGGATGAATCTAATGCTTGCTGTCAGTCACCACATCGGGTGTGGATATTGTACTTCGGAAACACAGATTCTACATCTTGGAAGTATGACCAAAATAAGAATTTGAACAAAAATGTCATCTGAACAAGCAAGTAACATGTCTGCCACGTTTGTTCTGACCAACTGAGGAAAAAAGCATTAGGCCTACAATAAACTGCACTGCCAATGGTGATTACGGATCATGCCAAACTGTGCAAATTCTTATTACGGTTATACTTTGTCCTCAAATTGTTAATGCTAACAACATCAGCATTGTGTTACAGACGTGACGTAATGACGCAAAGACTAACGGCTGCATGCTCGAATTTCCTGCGGAAACCCACCAGTACCGCTCTTATTATAAAAATTATTACAAGCTTACCATTGTGAATCGAGCTAAGGTAAGGAGATAGTTTTGAACACTGACTGGTTATGTACTTGCTCAAAAATTGATTTTGGATCATTTTTAACAACAAAAAAAAAAAGTTACAGACTGCAGCTTTAAGTACATGTAAAATAACGCAATCAGCAAACATTAAACAGCATATAAATTCAAGCTGGCTAATGTTACCGAATGAAACGTCGAACCCACGAAGAGGTATAGGTTTGTGCAAGCTTTGGGGATGTTCATGGAAGCAATCCACTCTATGTCAGGGGTGTCCAAACTCAGTCCTGGAGTGCCACTGTCTAGCAGGGTTTAGCTCCAACTTGCCTGAAACAAACCTGCTTGGAAGTTTAGTATGCCTAGTAAGATCTTGATTAGCTGGTTCAGGTGTGTTTACTTGGGGTTGGAGCTGAACTTTGCTGACGGTGGCCCTCAAGGAGCAGGATTGGAAACCCCTGATCTATTTTTTGATAATCGTTCTGAATCCGATCTGGACTTAGTCTTTGAAAAAAGACTTTTGATTTTTATGAAATTTACACACATTCAAGTGTTAATAAAACTTGCTTGAAGTTAAAATTTCTTTTCTTTTTTTAAAGCAGAGGCTCTGTTCTTTCTTTTGATATGTTGTATGCTCAGATATTCATACAACAAAATATTCTGGGGACCATGAAAGTTTTGTGAAAATGATTAAAAATGCTGGTGCTGACTGGCAACTTTTTGCCAGTGGGAAAGAGTTAAGACAGTTGTTTTGTATTACAAGTTTTCTGAAATGATATGTTTAAATATGCAAATGAGATGGCATAGTCTAATTAAATATTAACTAATTTACATACAATTTCAGAACAGAAAGCAGAACATTAGATAGAGCCAGGTTGAAAATTATTGTAAAAAATTTTTTTGACATAGTTAAAAAATTTTACAAAGGGGATTTTGAATTTCTCTATTTATCACTCCATAAATCAGAACAGCCTAACCATATTTTTAGAAATAAAATGTTATATAAATCAAGCAAATGATATATGAACACATATCTCTGTAAAAACCTTTAAAATATAGATATGAAAAAAAACAATAATGTTTGGTGTATGTAAGTGCTACTGAAATGGAGATTTCTGCATGAGAAAAAAATCTTTTTGAAAAGATGTCTTCAGATGCAAAAACAAAGTGTAAATAAAAATAAACACTTGCATATATATTTTGGATGTTTTTTGTCCACTATTCTAAAAGAAAAGTACATTTTTAAAATCTCAAAACTGAAAGAACAATGGTTTTGACTGTAGTGTCTTGCCTTAAATAGTAATATTTAGTGTGTACTGCTTGTATGCAGTATGTTAGTACTCCATTGAACATAACCATAGGGTGTTGAAAATAGTATGCCAAAGGTCTGGACG
Organism: Anabarilius grahami; assembly: GCA_003731715.1. Lineage (NCBI taxonomy): Eukaryota > Metazoa > Chordata > Actinopteri > Cypriniformes > Xenocyprididae > Anabarilius > Anabarilius grahami. The sequence goes on from RJVU01029436.1 coordinate 4,812,249, forward strand.
ATATAGGGTGCTTCTCAAACGAATGAAGGCTGCATATCTTGGCTGCCACGTCATCAAACATCGCTGAAGACCATCTCAATCGGAAGGATCTTTGAAAGGCAGCCTTCATTTCACGTCCTTCGTTCAGCTGAATGGAATGTATCCTTCGCGATCTTCAATCACCCACAATCTTCTAGTACATATTCCAATTCATGAAAATAAACTGATGGAAAACGAGTCAGTATTGAGCTTCTCTGAATCTATTATGAAATGTAAGACAAACATGTTTTCGGACATGAAAGCATAGATGTTATCTTTTTGTTTTGGTGTAAATTAATCACTTAACAATAAACTGCCAATAAAGTATGCCACTGGGAGATTGCAGATGGCTCTGATTCATTGTAATAGAAAGCCAGATAATATAAAGATTTGAAATAAAGTATTTTTCCAAAAGTTTTATTAGTATTTTCGTGCCATGACGGTGGGGGCGGGAACATTTGTATCCATGCGCACTTACTAGACCATCACATTCTAGTGTTAATGCTGAGGAGGACTTGAGCCTACAAGCCTATGAAGGACTGAACTAGGAATGGCGCAGCCTCGGTAAGATGCAGCCTTCTGTTTGAGAAGCACCCAGCACCAAAAGTATGCATTCTTACATACTTTACCTACAATCCCTTGCACTACAGAAAGGAAGAGGATATAGAAGAGGAGATGTTTGTAACCATTCTCTTTTTCAGTTGCTAAAAAAAAAGGGAAAAAAAAGAGGAATAAAAGGCTAAAGCTACCATTAATTTCATAGGCCTCCCACAGACCACTGGCTGAGCAACTGATGCACAAGGCACACAAAATAAAAAAACACTTTGGGAGTTTCGAAGTTGTCTAATTGGTTGAATCCTACAGGATTTCATCATGTTTACAACTTTGAAGTCGTCATGTTCAAAAATTTGACAATGAGTGCATATTGTGATCAACTGGATTTTTAAAAGATATTTTCAGCATTTATGCTGTTATTATGACTCCTCCTGTGTAATTAAGTTCCTCGCATAGACCTTTTAAAAAGACATCTAAGACTTTGGCTTGAGGCACTTAGTGGAAACGAAAAGAGATATTTTAACTTGTTTGCTGACGGGATATGAGAAGAGTATTATTTTCCAAGCCTGAAATTCTCAGAACAAAGTCTACAGTATGTGTCACATGTTTCCAACTAACTTCTTAAGTGATTTGCAAAAAGGTCTTTTTGAAGACTTATGCGCCATTGTTGCAGTAAATTTGCAAAACGTTCTTGAATGAATAATTTATTTGTCGCAAGCTGGTCTGTTATTGTAGGGACATCGACTTTACATTTTTACACCCCTAAATATGGTGCTGAGCAAAATGAAATGTGATTGGTGGTTGCTTTACATGTTACTCAGACAGCTTCTCGCCAGTCCTTGGCCAATGAAAGCTGCTATAGAGTCCAGACGTTCTGCCATCATGACAAGGGTGTGTAAGATGCAATTTACATGTCAAAACTGCTATATCTCACTCATGCTTTAAGTGAGTAGAAGTATTCACTATAAAATGATATGGTACTTCCCATACACTAATAAAAAACAATTTCTTCATCAACTGTGAGTGAGATTTGGGCTGTAGACTCACCTTGCACTCTCCATTGATGCATATGTCCAGCGAGTCGGCTTGGCAGCGCGTGCCGTCGATGACAGCGGGGGAACGCTCGGTGTAGAAGTTGTAGCCCTCAGCCAGACAGTTCAAAGCACAAGGTTTCACTCCACCTGAGAAACACACCGAGTTTATCGTCAAACAGCTGATGTCACTCTCTCGAACACCAATGGGACTTTTTATCAGGTTATTGATGGTTCCCAAGGTCCTTGAGAACTCCTTTACACCCCAGAAGTGTCTAAGAGGTGGCCACAATTTATGTCACATGATAAGCTGAAAATCTATACGGAATAACAGAGTCTCTCGCCTTAGCAGTGCATTGATAAGTTATTCGCAGACTGCTTTTCTTGCAACTGTCTCGAGCCAGGGCTCTCAGACGGGGCCCATGGTTTTCTTTTATGCCTTTGTTGATATTAACAATCCAGTCAAAGCACTCGAGCACAAGAGAGGCATTACTCATAGTGGAATCTGAACGTTCTGCCTGACATCATTACTGCACCGACACGGGGAGAGATTAACAGAGCTGCCAACAAAAATCATGGAGACATCGACAAAGGTTATCACAGACTTTACAAGTGAAGTTCACCTCCAAAATGAGTTTTAAGAGCCAAACAATTGGTAATGATAATGCTTGTTACAGGGCAGTGAGATAAGGAGATGATTGAGTCGACTGTGAACTTCCTGTCAGAATATTTTGGAAATGCCTCTTGATCTCTCACAGTTTTTCTGTGTTTATTGGATTTGGGCCATTTTGTTGTAAACAAGAAATACACCCTTCCCTTGGGGTTATTGGCTGCACTTATTCAAAGCAGTCAGAAAATGTGTCAGAGAAAGACCCAGTGAAACAATTAAAGCTGCAAGCAGCAATGAAAGGGCCCTCACACCCGGGACCACCGCCACCTGGTGGCCTTAGGAAAACAGTGAATAGTGGGCGACATGCATGTAAGCGAGTAAATACAGGAGAAATATGGCAAAGTCATTTCGACGTGCCACACTTCCTGCTGTCAACAGGTGGTCTTTTGACTATTACTGAATATTGCCATGTAGATGTCTTCAGGCCAGGACTATTGTCAAACATGTGAAGTTTGGAGCAGATCAGACATTGTATGCCTGAGTTACAACAACTTCCTGTTTGGTGGCGTTAATCGCATACTTTAGCACTTAGCCAAGGGTTGCATGATTTAACGTGTTTCCGGCATGATTGGTACTTCATGACATGTTTAAATGTGTTTCTGGGAGTAAATTACAGTGTAAAGCATGCCATTTCCTGTTGCCAGCAGGTGGCACTATGACTAACTGAATATTGGCATGTAGATGTTTTTAGGCCAGGACTTTTATCACACTTGTGAAGTTTGGGGCAGATCGGGAACTGTATGCCTGAGTTACAACAACTTCCTGTTTTATGGTGAAACAGACTTTGTCAGTCCGCCACGGACACGACGTTCAACGAAAACTCAAGAACTTCGCAATTTAACATCGCTAAGGCCTTAAGATTAGACTGACAACATAATGGTGTTTATCTGGTTTGATCTCTATGAGGAGTTCATCACAGTGTAAAACATGTCATTTCCTGTTGCCAACAGGTGGCGCTATGACTGTAACTGAATATTGCCATGTAGATGTCTTCAGGCCAGGAGTTTGGGGCAGATTGGAAATTGTATGCCCGAGTTACAACAACTTCCTGTTTCATGGCGAAACATCGAATTTTGTCAGGCCGCCACGGACACACCCTTCAACGAAAGTTCCCCCCAAAAATTTGTTATTATTTACTCACCATCATGTCTTTTCAAACCTGTATGACTTTCTTCTGTGGAACACAAAATATCTGCCCATATAATGAAAGTCAATGGGATCCAAAACAACAATTGACTTTAATTGTATGGATAAAAAAACAAAACACAGACATTTACTATCTTCTCTATTGTTTCACAGAAGAAAGTCATAGGAGTTGGGAATGACATGATGACAGAATGATCATTTTTAGGTGAACTATCCCATTAAATTGACAGGCCTAATTGTCACTTTTTCATTTGCAGATTTGACCTCTCTGAGACACACACACACACACAAGTTCGTTTTTGTGAATTGTGGGGACATTCCATATGCGTAATGGTTTTTATACTGTACAAACCGTATTTTCTATCCCCCTACACTACCCCTACCCCTAAACCTAACCATCACAGGAAACTGTGCAAACTTTTACTTTCTCACAAAAACTCATTCTGTATGATTTATAAGCTTTTTGAAAAGTGGGGACATAGGTAATGTCCTCATAAGTCACCCTCTCCTTGTAATACCTATGTCATACCCATGTCATTATACACATTTGTGTCCTGTTATGTCACAAAAACGCGCACACACACACACACACACAGACACACACACACACACACACACGGTGATACATGATGTTCTATCTGGAATCTAAAGAATTTTCAGACCATCAAAGAGACTTTCACAGTGTTGGTGTTAGCAAGGTACACAAAGCAAGCCAGTATGTATACTGTCACTGGAGCCCAGACTTTGGGAAGGCTGTGGGAGAGAGCGGCTCTCTCTGTAGCCCTTCGTTCTGTGTGTTGCAGGCTGGGAACCTACCTCCAGTGTACGGCTTCCAGTTGTAGTACTTCCCACGGAAAGGCATGTTGTCAAAATCGGCACACTGCTTCTCCCTAAAGTCACGTGATCCTGCTGGACAAGCCTGCAAATGAATGATTCGTTGAGGCCTTGTAAAAGCATTCAGATGGTACTCTCATTTACTCTCATGTATATTATATTATCTTATAAAATATTTATAATACTTTAATTTTATTCAATTGCAAATCATACACTGAACAATATTAAATAGTGTCAGAGATTCCCAGCAGTCACTGCTGATGAAAAGTCCCATAGCATGGTGCTACCACCACTATAAAGTACCTCACCATATGTATGATGATTTTTTGAGAGTTATCTGGGCACTAGAGCCAGACATATAACCTTTAATTTTGGCTAAAAAGCTCTGCTGGTCTCATTTCACCATGGATCCTTTTCTCTGTTGCATCTGGGTTGATATTAACCCTCTCGTGATGGCTATTTATGTCCCACACAGGCCCATGTGCAGAGCTCTTGATATTGTGCACCTTTACTCCATTCTAAACTCAACTCCTTTAAACTTCTCATTGTCTTCTGAGTGACGTCTCTCACAGGTCTCTTTCTTCTGAGTTTTAATGTTTGCACTTATAACACAACCAACTGTGCTCACTGAGGCATCCAAACACTTATCATTTGAATGCTCATTTAATTTTTTTTTTTACAAGATTATACAGATTTGACCTGAATCTGTTGGTAAATGTTGTCCCCTATCTGTCAGTCACTTCGACGTGGTGTCGAATGCTGACACTAGCGGTCGCAATTTGGGACTCCCAAACACCTCTGATACTTCATAAAAGGCCAATGAGAATTGGCAAGTGGAATTTTCATGCACCACTCCCCCAGACATACGGGTATAAAAGAAGCTGGTGTGCATCCACTCAATCACACTTGTTCTTCGGAGCCGAGCAGTGTGTATGCATTTGCTCTGCCATTTCACCTTTGCAAGGAAGCTTATTCGGTTATTTGACTGGATATATGGCACATCACAGTGGTCTCTCCCATGCTGACATAACAAAGTCCAAAGAGTTTCCCTGTGCACTTCAGCAAAAAAGATCAGCTTCACACTGAAAGAGCAAAACACAGACAAAGAGCATCTTTTTAAAGATGCCTTTCCGCCTGTGCATTTCTGATTGTGTTCGATACCTGTCAGCCTTGGACAGCCACGATCGATGCCTTGTGTGTCTGGGTCATTCACATGCTGAGAAAAATTTCATGGATGGCTCATGTTCTCACTGTGAGAACATGACCATGGCAACATTGCGGTCAAGACACAGGGACCTGGTGCTCAAACACCACAACCCATTGGGACTTTAGGTCAACTGGGAAAAGAGCAAGCTCCTACCAGTGCAGAGCCTCTCTTTTTTCGAGATGGAGTTGGACTCAAGTCTCTATGACAGAGTGTCTCATGAACGAGAGTGCCCAGTTAGTGCTGAATTGCCTGAAGTTATTCAGGGGGAAGACAGTGGTTCCGGGGGCATATGGCATCCTCGGCGGTCGTGACGCAGCTGGGGTTGATTCATAAGAGACTGCTTTAGCAATGGCTTCAGACTCAAGTCCCGAGATGGGCATGATGCCGCGGCATGCATCACATGGCTATCACGCCAGTCTGCCGCTGTACTTTCAGCTCTTACTTGCAGAGGTTGCCATAGAAATACTGTCCAGGCACGTTGTGGTCACAAAAGATGCGTCCAAGACGGGCTGGGGCGCCATATGCAGCGTGCACGCAGCCTCAGGCTCCTTGACAGGACTTAGTCTGTACCAGCATATCAATTGCCATGAGTTTCTGGTGGTATTGCTGGCCCTGCGTACATTTCAGCCTTTTATCCAAGACAAGCATGTGTTGGTCCGGATGGATAACACAGCGACAGCTGCATACATAAACTGCCAGGCCAGCTCAATTGTGCTGTCACAGCAATTGATCCTCCAAGGAGAGTGGAGACTCCACCCCGAGGCAGTCCAGCTGATCTGGAGTTCATTCGGTGAAGCACAGGTAGATCTTTTCGCTGGGAATCCTCCCATTGCCCTCTGTGGTATTCTTGACCTAGGCCCCCTTCGGCACAGATGCACTGGCATACAGCTGGCCCCATAGTCTGCGCAAATATGCTTGTCCCCCAGCATGCTTGTACAGATGTTGTGCAAGGTCAGAGAGGACAAAGAACAGGTCTTCTTGGTTGCGCCATTCTGGCCCACCTGGACTTGGTTCTTGAAGCTCATGTTCCTGTCGACAGTCCCTCCCAGGCAAACCCCCCGTGGAAGGGGATGGGGCACAATTTGGCACCCGTGCCCAGACCTCTGGAACCTCCACGTCTGGCCTCTGGATGGGATGCGGAAGACTTGAGTGGGCTATCACCAACAGTGATAGACATCATCACTCAGTCTAGAGCCCCCTCTACGAGGCAGGTCTATGCTTTGAAGTGGAGTCTGTTCACTAACTTCACATCAGCTGTAGATTTTTCCAAAAAAAAGAAAAAAGAAGAACAGAAAAGGTCAAAGAAGACCAGCTGAAGCTACCTGTTCTCAATGTAAGTACTGTCCTTCAGTCCCTGAGTGGCTTGGTAGGTTATGAAGTTGCAAGTGCACTTGTTATTCGGGACACACAGCGGTTTGCAAGTATATGCATCGCCAGCACCTCATAACTCATAACTCAGTTCAGCAGTTGTGGTGTTTTCTATAGGGAACCCTAGTGTAGAGGTCTGCGTGGGACTGTTGTTTTCGTCCCGCTCCCGCAAGGTTCTATTCCGCACCCGCCTCTCATTCTGTGTTCACCTGCTATCTGCCTATAATGATTTTCTTTCTGACCCGATAAGTCCTGCTTAATTTAGATCGTTTCCAGAATCTAACATTTAAACTTCCCCTAAAGAAAGAGAGAGTGATTGGGAATAACAAATATAAAATGTTGGATAGCCTATACAAGATTTTTATTTATTATTTGTCTTATGATGCTGTCTACACCATAAAAAATGTCACAGAGAAAAAATATCACAAAGAAAAATAGGCTAAATTAAATACAACATCTGTCCCTCAAAACTATAGGCTAAGCCAAAAATACGAATAAACAAAAACTGTTGGCTTACTAGCTATACTGCAAAATGAATTTTTTTTTTAACATCCACGCAAGAACAGAATGTCGCTGACTGATGACAGTTTCAGTAGGCTACCGAACATTTCTCCTCCAAAATCCGACCACAAAGGCTGAATGTTCTCTCTGAAGGTGCACTCGTGGCCGGGAAGCAAAGAACACATCTTGCCAGGTTGCTCAGGGCAGGGAACTGAGAACTGTGTGAATGCCACCACTGCAGAAAGTTTTGTTCACTTCAAGTTCAAGCGCGGATGAGCTGTTGTCAAAGGATCTCGGGATCAGCCAGGTTATTGTCAGACCGCCCACTCCCGCCCAAAGTACACCATAATTACCAACCGCTACCAACTGCAAGAAATCTTATCGGGTCCCGCGGGAATGCAGACCTCTGCCCAAGTATGTCGGAATTCGACGCCAAATCGAAGTTACTATTGAAACCTCCGTTCCTTGATGGAGGGAATGGGACATGGTGTCCCTCCTGCCACAAGGCTGAACTACCCGCTGAATGGCCAGAACACACTCTCAACTTACTCAAAAACCTGAGTAAGTTGATGCACGCCAGCTCCTTTTATACCTGTATGTCTGGGTGAGTGGCGCATGCAAATTCCACTCTCCAATTCTAACTGGCCTTTTCTGAAGTATCAGAGGTGTTTGGGGCTCCCAAGTGTGACCCCTAGTGTCAGCATTTGACACCACGTCTCGTTCACTCCATCAGGGAAAAAACGCTACAATAATAATCGAGACGGTAGTCACAGGGATAGCACATACTACCATTCAAAACTTTAGGGTCAGTGAGATTTAAAAAAAATAAAGAAAAGAAATTAATACTTTTATTCAGCAAGGATGCATTAAATATATCAAAAGTGACAGTAAAGATTTTTACATGGGTACAAAAGATTTCTATTTCAAATAAATGCTGTTCTTTTGAACTTTCTATTTATCAAAGATTCCTGAGAAAAAATGTATCATGGTTTCCACAAAAATATGAAGCAGCACTCCCCCCACACACAACTGCCCTCTTAAGTTTTTAAGTTATATATATGCTGTTAGAATATTATTCTTAATAAAAAAAAACATTTCTTACTGAATTGACTCATTTGTGGATAAAAAAAATTATCACTTTATTGGCAAATTTGTCTTTTTGCCTCTTGTAATTACAAAAAAATCCCCTCTCTAAAAAATGTATGTGCATTGTGTATAGAACTCACATTGTTATTTAAACATTATTGCTCTAAATCCAATTAAACTTTAATATGCGACTCAACTTGGCCTCTTTCCATCACAGCATTGTTATTAACCCTAGTCTCCATGTAAACTGGGGGATCATGGAGTCAGCAGTGAGCGAAGGGGTGCGGATTAGCTCACTGTTTTGAAAAGTAGAACAAATGATAGCAGACCTTTGCTTGGTACTGAACAATGGCCGTGGCTGGAACCAGAGCCACAGGGGGGCCATATCCTCAATGACTTAATAATTTCAAAGCCACAGCCATAATAAATCCAGACGTTGGAATGCCCCACATAAACATGCCAGAGAGTGGTCTTCAACCCTTGGTTGTCTCCTTCAAAAAGCTTCATTTGGATCCCAAAAGGTCAAAGAACTAATTACATTACATCTGTTATGGGGTTGTTGTTTTATAAGCGCCAAACCAGCGCCGGGATGATGTCTAAAGCTCCTAAAATCTGATCAAATGTCACCAATAGTCCATATCCACAACATGTTTGTGTTGGACAACAGAGTTTCATTTTCAGTGCTTGGGGGGTGCTGTTTGTTTTCCAAAGTACACATTCGTTACTTTTGCTTAACTGTTATTTTTAAGATTTGTGGTACAAAGGACGCCTAACAAGCTAAATTTTCACCTTAAAGACCCCATAAAGTCCTGTGGTGACATATTTCCTTTGAATCAGGAAGTCTGGATGGGCATTATTGAAAGGCTTGCCCCCTTTTTCCATTTTTTTAAAAATAGTCACAGTCATAAACCATGATTAGCTGCTTGCTGGTCAGTTGCAGGGGGAGGGATTCATTCTAGAGAGCATTCAAAAACATTTTTAAAATGAAGTATAACACTAGTCACCAGAAGAGAAATGGCACATATCTGTGAAGTGAATTTTGTCATTTTTATATTTGAACTATATTTTAAAAAACCTCAAAACTAAGACACATGAGCACTAAAGCCATAAACAATTTTTTTTTATTATGATTAAAACAATTTCTAAGAAAAAAAAATGGCACCCTGAAGTAGACGAAGAGGGGAAATGTGAATTTTAACTATTCCTTACCGTAATCCATTTTAAAAGAAAAATATTTTAACAATATTTTCATTTTAAATGTAAATGTATGGATTGTGCAGCTAATACTGGGTAATTCTAAATGTTATAAAAGCTCAAATGTTCCAAAAAAAAAAAAAATCCTAAGCATAAACCAAAATTATTCAGATTAGAGACAAAGAAAAAAAAACTCACATCAGTGTTGCACGATCTGTAGCGCTTCCTTTCTCCGAGACAGTACTTCCCTCCGCCTGTTGGCCTAAAAGGTTTGAATAAAAAATACTCATGAGGTACCATCATGAGAGACAAGGAATCTATGTAAAAATGCATCCACGCACCATTCCAATCAACAACGGACAGCATCTGTACTGCATTTGCAAGAAGAAAGGCAAATGGTCCAGTAACCTCAATTTCAACATGCACCTCACTCGCAGCACTCACACGCAAGCACATTTTTCCAGATTAAAGTTTAGTGTCCTAAACATCAGATTGGGTCATCAGATTACACACATAAGCCATCTTTCAGATCTGGCTTGACTTTGCTCTTCTGTGCTGATCTCAGATCAGTTTAAAGGTAATGTGTGTCATTTCTTTTTCAACATTAAAATACTTCTTTCTATCCCACTTCAACGTACAAAGACAAATTTAAGTAAGCTATTCATAGTTTGACTTCCCATAGAGAGAAAACACTGGTGTTTTAAAAACATTGCTCTGTTTGAAGGAGCAACCCGACATAGCTAATGATCAATGACCTGAGTTTGAGGCGGAGCTATCCCTAATAAGCCGTTTCTGGTTGTGAATTTTTTTTTAACAAACCAGTTAAGCACAAACTCCGCCCTGTAGCTGATTTCATTGGGCAAATCAATCATGCAGTCACCTGTCAAGAAAAGTTCAGACTTTAGAAAAATCACAAATGGATCAGACTGCGACAAACAGTAATCTATCAGAATGTGCTACCAACACCATACTAAGGTTAAGGTAAAGGTTTAGGTTAAGGTTAGGGGTTAGTATTTGTTTCAGCATTGTGTAGGCAATCAGCACTATGATTGACACAACAAATGAAATATTTAGAATCAGCTGTGGGGTGAACATGCCTTTTTAAACTACCCTGAGGCTGTCTGATTAATTCACATGAAATTTGGTGTGAGTTATCTATAGACCAATCAAATTATTTGACCCCTACCATAAAATGCATTTTTGTAATGTCACCTATAATCACTAAATGACCTGTATATTGTAGTACAATGTCTGTAATGCCCCCTTTTGACTGCTGTTGTGTGGTAAATTTTACCTACAGTTACCAAACTCTATACATGTATTGTACATGTTTTTATCAAGCCGGAGAGCTTTCAAAATCACAATCATTAGCTCCCCTCAACAAGATGTTAGCCATTTTGGATTTAATGTGGATTTTTTTTTAAAGTCGCAGGCTTTGGATTTTTAAATACTCCTCCAAGAAATGTTATGATTTCATGTGATTCACAAACTTAGTCAACCGCATGCTAAGACATTGAAGATGCTAAATTGCGAACAGACTTTTTATATCCTCAACAGTTTTACCATGATATATAAAAAAATGAATGGCAAAAAAATGAAATGGGAAGAGTCTCATAACTTCAAAGTACATTGTCACATGGATGTGACTATTGTGGGTCACGTTTAAAGCGCCACCAGCTGGCAGCAGGAAGTGTGGCACTCAAAACAGACTTTGAAATAATCCTCTTATATTTTCCAATTATGTCAGTTGTTTCTCTAGAGCCCGTCATCGATGATTGCAGCTATATTATATATTTGCTATTCCGCTCTGTGCCAATAGGAGTGCAATAATTATGATCTTCATCTTTAAAGGGTTAGTTCACCCAAAAATGAAATTTCTGTCATTAAGTACGCACCCTCACGTCGTTCCAAACCTGTAAGACCTTAGTTCATCTTTGGAACACCAATTACGATATTTTTTCTGAACAACACATACGCAGCACCTTCATTGCACCTTTCAAGGCCCAGTAAGGTAGTAAAGACATTGTTGAAATAGTCCATGTAACTACAGTGGTTCTTAATGACAGAAATTTTATTTTGGGGTGAACTAACCCTTTAAATATATCCAATCCAGACTCTGTCATTTAACTGTATCTTACACGTTACAAAGTTGAATCAGAAAAAGGATCTCTCAGCCAAAATCACTGATATATCATGCTAAACACAATGTGTAATTCATTTCAGCCTTACATGGAGTTCCATTGTTCAAGAGCAAGATGTCCTTCAGGCCAGTGATTTCCAATTCTATAAACAATAATCCCCATAATTAATAACCGGGCCCCTAATAAGCCCCTCGAGTATCCACGTATTCTATCAAGGTTGACTTCAGTTCCATAAATGGAAATTCAGAAAACTCCTCAACCCACAAGCAAATATGAAAAGCACTTTCCATTTGTGTTTGTTTGACAGAGAGCTCAAGACATTTGTACTATCTCCAGTGTCTGTTCAGGTTGTTATGACCAGCAGGGCAATATGCACTTTTTCTCATTGCCTTATAAATACTTAATGTATGTATCCAGGTCTCTCTCAGTGAACAGCTAAGCTGTTTGGCCATTTCTCAGCAGGTTATTTTAACCCATGAGGGCAGCGTAATGAGGTTTGCCAAGACTTAGGTGATCCTGGCCATCTTCCTCTGCCTCCCTCCGTGCCGTCTGGCACCAAGAGCGGCTGGTTGTGCTGTTTTCTCAGGGCTCGCTCTTAATGAATGCTTTCCAGGGCAGCTTGGCTTGAAGTGCTTGGGTTTCCTTTCTCTCTGGTAGCCAGGTTTTAAGGGCCGATCATCTTACACAGGTGTTACATATTACACCGGCCACACTCCCGCCACTGTCTGCAGCAAGAGTGTGAGGATAGACATTTCCGCAACCGCCGGGAATGAAACCTAAACTCCATCTACTTCCAAACCTATTTTGAGCTCCTGTGGCTACCTATGAAAAGTTTGGAGAAACTGGCAAGAAAAAAAATGGCAAAAGTCGAAAGTAAAATAATTTTGGACCAACAAATATCTATTACATTTGCTTAACAAACTTAGGGAAGGGTTCTCTCAACATTGCAACATTTAATATTTTAGAAAAATATTAAAAACATTTTTAATACCCTAGGATTGCTACACCTTTTCTGCAGTTGAAATGCACTACCTGTCATAATTACGTTTTTTAAATGTTTTTGAAATAAGTCATATATCCTCACCAAGGCTGAATTTATTTGATCAAAAATACAGCAAAAGAGTAATACTGTGAAATATTATTACAATATAAATAACTGTTTTCTATTTAAAAAATATTTTAAAATGTAATTTATTCCTGTGATGGCAAAGCTGAATTTTCAATATCATTACTCCAGTCTTCAGTGTCACATGATCCTCCAGAAATCATTCTAATAAGCTGATTTGATGCTCAATTATTACTAATGGTTCCTATAAATTCTAATAATATTTCAAAATATTACAAATTTTACTGTATTTTGATCAAATAAATGCAACTCTGGTGAGACTTCTTTCAAAAACAACTATTTACATTAAGCATTAAATAACATTAAGTAATTAATTATTCCAGACTAGACTGGTCGCAGTTAGCAGATTATCATCACTCAATGGCTGGCTGTCTAAGTGGTGTCCGCAGAATAATATAGGTTTCATAGACAATTGGAAAAGTTTTTGGGGCAGACCTGACCTGTTGAAAAGAGATGGTATTCATCCCTCTTGGGATGGTCCTGCTATTCTCTCTAGTAATATGGCACATAGTCTTAGAGCTGAAACATGACAAACTGGGGCCCAGGTCAGGAAGCAGACAGACTGGCTAAACCCACCGTCTGCTAGATCTCTCACTTCACAGAAGTCAGATAAATCCCAACACATAGAATCTCTTTCACCTAGATATTATCACGTGTCTGTACCCCGAATTAATAAAAACAAAAAACTTCTAAACCCATTTAATTGATGTTCAACAAATAAAAAACAGAGATAATACTGATAAACAAATGATAAAGCTTGGGTTGTTGAATATTAGATCCCTTTCTTCAAAAGCACTTTTGTAAATGATATTATCACAGACAATAATCTAGATGTGCTGTGTTTGACAGAAATTTGGTTAAAACCAGACGATTACATTACTTTAAATGAGTCTAGCCCTCAAGGTTATGATTATCGACACAATCATCGTCAGAAAGGCAAAGGGGGAGGTGTTGCTGTAATTTATAGTAATATTTACAGTATTACTCAAAAGTCTTTCAAATATAATTCCTTCGAAGTGATGGTGCTTTATGTAATGTTATGTAAGTTGACATTTGTGCTGGCTACAGTATACAGGCCACCATATAGACTTTAAAGAATTTGCTGATTTTCTATCGGAGTTAGTACTAGCTGTGGATAAAATCCTTGTTGTTGGTGATTTTAATATCCATGTAGATAATGAAAAAGACGCATTGGGATTGGCATTTACAGACATTCTAAACTCTATTGGAGTTAGACAACACGTGTCAGGACCCACTTATTGTCGTAATCATACTTTAGATCTAATATTGTCACATGGAATTGATATTGATGCCGTTGAAATTCTGCAGCAGAGTGAAGACATCTCAGATCATTATCTAGTCTCGTGTATACTACATTTAGTCAAGGCTTATAAACTGCCTCCCTGCCACAAATATGGTAGAACCATCACTTCTACCACTAAAGATTGCTTTATAAATAATCTTCCTGATCAGTTTCATCGCCTTAGCATACCAGACAGTTTAGAAGACCTCTGGCTTAGAAGCCAGAAAAATGGAGCGCAGCTGGAAGAAAACAAAACTAGAAGTTTTCCGTATTTCGTGGAGAGAGAGAATGATTGAGTACAGAAAGGCCTTAAAAACTGCTAGATCTGCTTATTTTTCAAATCTTTTAGAAGAAAAAAAACACAACCCTAGGTATTATTTGATACAGTGGCTAAATTAACAAGAAATAAAGCTTCAACTTCTGATGTTTCCAAACAGCACAGCAGTAATGACTTTATGAACTTCTTTACTTGCAAGATTGACAATATTAGAGAGAAAATTATAACCATGCCCAAAAATTTAATTCAATCACTGCTTTAGGAGAGGAAGAATTGTCTAAACTAGTTAATTAATCAAAATCAACAACATGTATGTTAGACCCTATATCGACTAAGCTATTGAAAGAGATGCTTCCAGAGGTCATAGATCCTCTTCTTAATATTGTTAATTCATCTTAATCACTAGGATATGTACCAAAAACTCTCAAATCTTCCTTTTCTGTCAAAAATACTAGAAAAGGGTTTGTGCCTTGATTGTCTGATTCACTGCCTTTTTAGTCTGTACTATGTGCACTTTTGTATACAAAAAACCTGCTTAAATAAAATAAAAAAAAATAAAAAATACTAGAAAAGGCAGTATCATCACAACTATGTTTCTTTTTAGAAAGAAATGGTATTGGTGACGATTTCCAGTCAGGATTTAAACCGTACCATAGTACTGAGACTATGAGAGACTAGAGACCAATAAAAATTGGATGACCAGTAATTTACTACAACTAAATTCAGAATAAAACTGAGATTCCAATTTTTTAAAACTTCTTTACGTAATAACGTAGAATACTGTCTAACACTTGATGGCTGCTCTGTTAAGTCTTCGTCATCAGTTAGGAACCTGGGTGTGCTCTTTGATACCAATCTTTCATTTGAAGGCCATGTTTCTAGCATCTGTAAAACCGCATTATTCTATCTTAAAAATATATCTAAACTATGACATATGCTCTCAATGACAAACGCAGAACAGTTAGTTCATGCGTTCATGACCTCAATGCTAGATTACTGTAACACTCTACTGGGTGGTTGTTCCGCTTGCTTGATAAATAAACTACAGCTCGTACAAAATGCAGCAGCTAGAGTTCTTACTAGAACTAGGAAGTATGATCATATTAGCCCAGTTCTGTCAACACTGCATTGGCTTCCTGTTAAACATCGTATAGATTTTAAAATCTTGCTAATTACTTACAAAGCACTAAATGGTTTAGCTCCCTAGTACCTGAGCGAGCTCTTAATGCATTATAGTCCTTCATGTCTATTGCGATCTCAGAATTCAGGCCAGTTGATAATACCTAGAATATCAAAATCAACCGCAGGCGGTAGATCCTTCTCCTATTTGGCACCTAAACTCTGGATCTTCCTAGCATTGTTCGGGAAGCAGACACACTTTATCAATTAAAATCTAGAATAAAAACGCATCTCTTTAACCTGGCATACACATAACACATTATGGATTTATGTTTTCAAATCCGTTAAAGGATTGTTAGGCTGCATAAATTAGGTCAGCCGGAACCGGGAACACTTCCTATAACACCAGATGTACTCGAAGAATGGCATCTACGCTAATATTAGTCTCTCTGTTTATCCTGAGGTTTACTGTAGTCAGCCGGATCCGGGCCGTATCCAGGTGAGATTGAGGACCTGCGCCTTGACATGACCACGACGCAAAGACTGAGTCAACTAGATCATCCACTGTGAAGGCCTCATCGACACGACAGCCAGTGGCACAGTTCCTCAACAAACTGTCCATACCGGCGTGATGAATACGATCCTCAACTGGATGGAACTGGATTAAGTACTTTGACTGTTGCGATCCCATCGGACTCCCTGAATCATAATAAAGCACTGTTCGCCAGAGGAGAACTGGCCCCCCGACTAAGCCTGGTTTCTCCCAAGGTTTTTTTCTCCATTTTAACACCTGTTTGCCACCTGATGGAGTTTGGGTTCCTTGCCGCTGTCACCTTTGGCTTGCTTAGTTGGGGACACTTGACATTTGATATTGAACAGTCCTTTGATCTGCCTGCATTGACATCATTGTATGCGAACTGAACTGAGCTGGATGATGACATCACTGTTTACTCCAGTGCTGATGTAGATAAATTAATTAAATTAATAACTATTGATTCTTACATCGGAATGAATCAATACTTAATTTACTTAAGATGGATAATTACACCATTTTCTTTAAGAGCTGCTGTGCAGCCAAAATTATATACCAGTTATCACTGTAAAGCTGCTTTGACACAATCTGCATTGTAAAAAGCGCTATATAAATAAAGGTGACTTGACTTGACTAGTCTACCTGAAACTGCATCAGGTCGATGCATATGAATTTGTAAGTAAATTAAGTAAACCAAACAAAAAAGATGTGGTCACATTAGCAAAATTTTGCAAGCAAAAACGGGCCCATTGTTCATAGTCAACAGTGTAGTGATAAATAAAGCACATATCACTTTACGAATTTACATGACCAACTTGAACCCTTAGCAAAATCTTCTCTCTTTTTTTTTCTTTTTGCAAAACCCTTTGAAAAAAGTTTTTCGCCCTAAGGTGAAATTCAAGATCATGGATTCCTAATGAAATGACTGGATTTTCCCTGAAAAAAAACACAACCATCAAAATCACCAAACAATGGTAAATGTGACCACACCTTAACAGTATGTCTCAACTTAAGATGTGTAATCAATCTAGTTTTGATTTGTGCACATCTTTGTTCAGAAAGGTGAGACAGTAATCAGACTAGTGTGAGCAGTAGAGAGATGGACTAAATAGGGACCTGTTCAGCTTTGTTCTGGCTTACTTTGCCTACTTACGCTGGGCTGTCACAATGTCTCATGGACGAGGAGACGCCACCACCGCAGGTACGACTGCACTCGCCCCAGGTTGTCCAAGGTCCCCAGCTTCCGTCCACGCTCTGCGGCCATGTCCCAAACGCCACACATTCACCCTGATAACACCACTAACACAGAGATTTGGAGAAATTAGTTCTTCTAAAATCTTCCCCCCTGTCATAGTTCTAAAATCTACTGAAACCATAGGCACCGATTTATGTTTTTGTCGGTGGGTGCCCAGACCCCATACCACCCACAACCCCCATCAACCCCCATCAACCCCTGCCTTTCTCTCTTTTTTTTGTTGGAAACTCACATACATTAACCAAACCAAATATAAATGCATCTTTATTCAACTCTGTTACGATAAGCAATTTATAACTAGGCTAAGAATGTGATACAAACACATACGCAACAAAATGATGTTTTATTAACAAAGTTCGGGAGGAGCACGTCCAAATGATCTTTCCAATCAGCACGAGAGGAGGCCTATATATATATATATATATATGGCCGACTCACCTATGTTCCACAACAGTTTTCTGCATCCCTCCGCCACCCCGGCTGTTTCCTATCCTAGCCAGGGATATGGGGGGAATACTCTGGGTATGGGCCAAATTCCAAGCTCTGAGGCCTCCTCTCAGAAAGCGCGCCAAATACATATACACTTTTACTCTTTTAATCTTATTATTTGTAAATGTAAACTTGTGAAAGCTCCTTAAAACATTTTAAGATGTTCATTACTCAATAATTAATTATACTTGGTGTTAGTTTTTCAAGAGTGCTGTCTTTTTCTCAGTGCAATGAATTCATTGTTATTCTTGTCTCGTGAAAAAATAAAATAAACACAGACTGCAAATACATTACCAACCAAACAAAAACATATTCTTTCCATTAGAGTTGTTGTGAGTCGCTGATACCTGATAATTTTGCAGTTAATTACTGAAAATGCAAAAAAATCATCGTGCAAAAAAACAGAAAGCACAAGCGTTCCCAAATCTCAGTTGATTTCTTGATTGGTTACAATAAGAATATGGAGAATATCTTATAATTTTACATGGGCGGTTGGCCATTTCCATGGGTGCTGGAGCCCCCAAACATCCACAGGATTGGCGTCTATGATAAACACTGCATTTCAATAGAAAAATTCTACTGAATACAAATTTCAATAGAAAATCTACTGAAATTATGTTCATGCATATTCAGACTGGTGCATCATGATTGTTATGACATATAGGTCAATGACATGATTTTTTTTGTCCTATCTTCAATTTTTTTTCAAAAATACATTAAAGATGTCAGGGTGATACTGTACAACTGCCGCCGTGTGTCAAGATACAGTAATTAAGTCAGAGAAATCTCCTGGCAAAATCTTGTTTTGTGTAAACAGCGTCTTCACCTACTGTCCCTAATCTGAATCTTCTCAAGAATAAAAACAGACTCAAGGCTTTGTAATGCTTCAGGACCACATGGAATCTTCTCAGCACTCGACCTCATAATCCATCCAACCCAGGGGACATGAGGACAAGGATTGGAGATGCTGGAAACTGTCGTCACTGTGCAACTGTGTCAGTAGGTTAAGTTCTGTCTCTTTCTCACTCTCTCCCTCTGTCTGGATGATATGTTCTTGTTCTCAGACTCTATTTCTTACTCTCGTCCACAGACAGGAAGAACTTGGCAAGGGAAAGGCTGTGTCCTCAGCTACCAGTGTCTGAAATCAGGGTAGTGTGCTAAGACACTAGCAGGCAGGTCCAAAATAACCTCTTAAAGAATGTCTTATCTAACAGACGCTCTGTTCTGAAGCCTAGATCTGTTCTGAAACCTAACCAGAAAATTGACGGCACCCATTGACTGCCATAATGTTTTTTTTTCTTACTATGGAAGTCAATGGGTGCTGTCAACTGTCTGGTTACCAACATTCTTTATATTCAATATTCTCTATATCTTCATATGCATGCTTTGAAGGCTGTTTCAAAAGTATGCAGCATGATTATGCTGCTTCTTAATACAAAGCATTGCATTTATCCTTCACAGAGTTACAGACTGCATTGTGACTCAAATATATAAACATATACATACATACATTTTTAAAATGTACTAAATAAAATAATGTATTTTTGATTCATATTTTAACTTGTGTTCATTTAATTTTTAATTTAAAAAAAATGAATACACAAATTGTTTATTATATTTTGACATGACAGTCAGCAAATTATGAAACTGATACAAGAGTCAGCAAATTTTTTATAATCTGCCCAGTGGACATGATTGTCGGCCAATGCAGATAAAAACAAAATGGCTGGTTATTGGTTGGTTTACTGGCTAGGATCTCACCAAAAATAAATTATATATCACTATTACACATATTATTTATTAATAAACAATAGTGATTTTTTTTATTTATTTTATAAATAAAAGAATAATATGAATTGATAAATCAGGGCATTTATTAAGAAAGCAAGTAGAGTTCATTTTGATTTTATGTTGTCATATCACATGAAAAAAAGTGGAAGAGAGTCCTAAATAGCAGAATAGCCGGCTTTCTGGCATTGTGCTTCCTGTAGTGTTCGACAGCCATTCTTTACGATGTGACAAATTCATTATCAGTGCTGATTGTGGAAAGCACATTCAGTAGCATGTGTGGTCACCTCTTTTTCTCTGCCTTTCCATTTCTCATCTTTCTGGAGCTGGCAGGGCCTCCACTCCATTACACGCTGGGTAAGAAATGGCTGACATTCGTATTCCTTTGATGCCGACCCAGCCAGGGGCAGACATAAGTACGCCACCCGCTAAAAAAAAAACAGCGGCTCAACCTGGGGCTCGCTGCTTGTCCAAGACAACGCACAAGAGCTTGGCAGTAAATAGATCCACTGAGCGAATGGTAACAAAGATCGACAGCTCATGGTCCTCTTCCATTCTTCTTCTTGAGCCATCCTACGAGTGAGGACAATGGCCACCCTAATCTTTGTTAAAACTTTCTCTCTAACCTGGACCGGCAAAATGTGAACTGATGACCCAAACGCTGTGTGCATGAGTGAACACTGGGAATAGGCATTCTTATTCCCATATCTGGTACAATGAGAGCAGGACCAGACACCACACCCAGAGCCATGAGGAGTCTGTTTCCCACTACCTGCCATTTCATAACCTTTCCCATTGCATAAAGTTTTCTCCCTCATGGCACAGTGACTTACCCCCTTTTCAATGGTGCTGGTCTGGCACAGCGTTCCTTCTGCGGCGGGGATACTGTTGGTGACACAGCGGTTACTTTTGCTAAGGCACCAGAGCTCTCTACACACTTCCTAGGAAAGAAGGCAAAAGCAAGTTGGTCAGAATACATCAATTTCCAAGAAAGAAAACAAAAAATGGACACAAGACCAGCATTGTGCAGTGGGCTGGTTTCCCCAGCAGGCTTTTTAGAGGCCCAATGAAATTGTTTCTTTCTTGCATTGACATATTTCCTATTAAAACAAGATGTTTGGGTGGGGCATATTGAAAGGATACTCCCCCTTTTAATAGCCAGTAGGCTGTAGTTATGAAATTTACATTATAATTCTAAAAGAATGATTAGACAAAATCTGATTTAAAAAAAAAAAGATTGTACATTATGCGGCAAGACACTGCAAGCAAAAATAGTTCTCTTTTAAAGTGGAACTCAACACTGCATCTTGGATTGATGCTATGGGGAATGCCATCAGTGTGACCAGTGTCTGAAGCAGTCTATGATGTCATTACCAGATCACCCGTGCATATAAGAGAGCACCTGCAATGTACATCATCAGCTTTTTCTCTTCCAGAGCCATTTGTTTGTAGTAGCGTGTGGTGAAGACAATTTACTATGGAAAACTCAGACAAGCATTTCAGGAAGTGTGTGCATAGGTGGCCCAGGTTTTTTGACACTTGAGGACACACAATCAATATGTTTGGTGTTAAGGTTAGGAGCACGTGCATTCAGTTCTGAATGTGGCCATTGTGAGAAATTTGCAAAAAGGAAGGCCCTTCAGTAGTAGCAGGGTGAATTAATATTGTAGGGCATTATCCCCCCTACCTAGTTTGCTTCCCTCATCAACTACTGTTGGGTTTTAAGTAGGGATATATGCCCCCTTTTAGAGGGATGGGTTCTTTAGGCCTCTCTAATTGACTCTCTAGTTGACCCATGTAATAGACAATGCTAAGGAGTTGAGGATGTTTGATGTAATTTACTATTGTTTGTTCTAACTGAATCAAGTGCGGGCTGTAGCAGGTCTTAGATGAGCGCCTTAACCAAGAGGGTCAAGCTGCCTCCCCCTGGTGTCCACCTCTGAGGTCTTTAAGCTGGGTTAGCTCCCTGGTGACTCCCTTGGGCAGGGCCTCTTATGTATCCTGAGGCCCCCTTTGGAAGGGCAGCAGTATTAAAGGTTGTAGCTGCTTAGGTAACACACACACACAAAATGCCTGGCAGGCTCCCTTTGGTAGCTGCTCTTTACGGTTGAGTGAAGAATGGAACCCTCCCAAACTGCCTAAGGTTTTAAAGTAAGGTCCTCCGTTCCCCGTTGGAGTCTTAGCTGATCCATGTAGAACCTAACAAGTTAAGGCAATGTGCCTTATAGCATCCCTTCTTGTTATTGGGCACTTTTTCGAGTACTGGGAGTCTTTGGATCCTGGACAAGTCCAGGCAGGGTGAGAGCACTTTTCCATGATTGCTTTGGGGTAGTAGAGTTGAAGCTCCCCTGCGGTTCCCTAGGGGTCGAGTTTTTAGGTCAAGGATAGTAAGAAACAATTTTTCTTGCTGTTAACGTATATGCTCCGCCTGGAGGTAGTGGTGGGTCAAGGTCACAGTTTAAAATGTTCTTCCTAGGCAAGTATTCTCTATGGGTTTTGTCAAACAAAAGAAATTCACATAGCTAAACTTTAGAGCTCTGCTCTTGTACCTCATGTGGCTAATACCTGGCCCACAAGGAAGGGAGGAAGGATGTAAAGGCCAAGACTTTCCTTGTCCCACAGAACAGAAACTTGGGTAATGGCAGAGGGAATATTACCACTTGACATACTTGCTTTTATCCATAATAAGGGTTGTCAAAAGATTAAAAATTTTAATTGCGATTAATTGCACACTTTTGCTGGATACAGAACAGGACCACATGGTGATGCCAAAAAAAGAGAAAATAATCCAACAGCCTTGACCTGACTGCATATACCTACTACAATACACAGACCCATTCAGAATTACTAAACACAGCAACATGCACATGACAAATCAAAACATTATCCTGAATGTGTGTGGAAACAATGTGAATGTACTGAAATGTGTGACATTTACATAAATACAATGTGTGATCAGTGCATCGAGAGTGCACATTCATATAATGGACTCATGCATGCTTACTGTATGTCACCACAATCATATTTACCTTGATTGCAATCCTCATCAATCAAAACTTTACTAGCAAGACGCTGGTTTGCTTTATCTAGCCGAGAAACACCGCTATACAGCGGTGGTATGTTTTGGCATTCCATTCAGTCTTCACATAGGGTGATGCATGAGGGGTGGCACTCTTTAAACAATCTCAGAATAGCAAGTGCTTTAAAGCGTAACACACACTGGAATGAATAACTAAATGAAAATGCAACGTGTGTCGCTATTCTCTATGCCATTTCTGATGTAATCAATGAGGTTTTCTTTACGTTAGCACTGTTTTGGACTGATTGTTTGAATGAATTCGCTTACAGGATCATTGGACTGAAAAATGTCCCAGAGTTAAGCAGCTTAAAATGATCTAATCGCAGAGAAGCAAAATCAGGTTAAAGGGTTATAATTTAAATTTCCATCTACTAGGGTCACAGGTGCTTGCGCCATTGTAGATGCTCAGTGTGATAATCTCTCGACTTTTAAGATCATTTTACTGCATGACGTAAATTACAGTAATGACACAATTTCATGTGCTTCAGTAATTAAATGCATTATTTGCATTAGATTATTTTGACACATTAAGGGTTTTGAATTGCATGTGTTAATGCGTTAACGTTGATGGCCCTACCCATAATAAAATTTGCCACATTTACCTATATAAAGCTGCTTCTCAGGGGGCTTTCACACTGGCAGTTAAGTTCGAAACGGGGCACGGTTCGCATGAAAAATCGCTAATGTGAAAGCTGTCATTCGAACCCGGGTGTGCACCGGGGTACCGAACCCAAGACTACCTGAAGGAGGTGGTCTGAGTTCGGTTGCACTCGAACTGTGCAATGAATATGAAAGCAACACAGACTCAGGTGCGCACTTGTTCAGGAAGTAAAGTAACCTGCGCAAGCGTTTTAGCCGATTATAATATATTTCTTAAAACACATGATGATAGTGTTGATGATTTACCTTGGATTCGAGCAGAAGTGAGACTGCAGTGTATTCGCGCTTTGCAAGTGCAAACAGAACGACAAATGAATTGTTATCAGCTGTCTCCTCAAAATAGTCTGTTTGCAAGCAGTGGAAAACCATCTACATACGACGCATATACAGTAAACTCAAGTGTTGACTCAAAATCTCAAAAACTCAAAACAACAATTTACTGACCCGCATTCTGTTTTCTATCATGCGCCGTGCATGTCTGTGATGACGTAAGATGAATGGAAATGCACCAGGGTTCGATAGAATCAATTTGAGTGTGAAACCAGACCAACGCTACGGGGGGCACCGGGAACAATCGCGCCCGGGCTCGGACCACAGCAAACAAGCCCAGTGTGAAAGCCCCCTCAGTAAGCGGTGCTTCATGGACATGGACCTACTCTTGCCTGCAAAATTTAGCCAAAGTTTTGCTAAAGTGAAAGCACCATAAGTATTTAAGCTTTATTAGATGTTTTGGTACTCATCTAGTTAAGTCTCAGAATCAGTAGGACTCCCCCAAAGTTACATAACAAGCTTTGCACATAACAGCTGGAAATGGGACGAAATAATTACTCTAAGTATCAGCATAAAACTTGAAATTGTCAGGATAAATAAGCTAAAACTCCCTTTTAAGTAGCTGACAAATGTACCAAAGGACTAATTTCCATGTGCTCTGAAGGAACTATGCTGGGGTCTGAAGTTTGAATATAGGAGGATATAATGCTCTCCGTATATTACAAGTGTAGCTTTGTAGAACTCTGCATTATATTTCTCAATAAAGTGCACTAGGTCCCTTTAAAGCTTGAACTTCACAGGATTTACAGGACAGAGAAGTGCCCCCATGAAAAAGACTTACGATAGGGAGTACCACCACTGACCCCAGGTCAGTAAATAAGACTCAGCTGCCCAGCCCATCCAGATTAAATAAAGCAGCAAACTGCCACTCTCAGGTTGCAAAAGCTCCACTTCTGCAGCTGGTTTTAATAAGGTTTCCTGCTGGCCCACTCAAGATTCTCATGCTGAGAAGGTCAGAGGGGTAGGCTTGACCAGCAAGACTCAGGCACTGATGGGCTTAAGCTGGGAGTGCAGGGTAGCATAAAAATTGGCCTACTTCACTAAGACCAAAGTAATTACTATCAAACTGCTCTAGAATTTCCAGAGCCACTTCTGGTATGAATTTGACTTATTGATCTGTCTGTCTGTCTGTCTGTCTATCTATCTATCTATCGGTGTATCTATCTATCGGTGTATCTATCTATCGGTGTATCTATCGGTCTATCTCTCGGTCTATCTATCTCTCGGTCTATCTATCTATCTATCTATCTATCTATCTATCTATCTATCTATCTATCTATCTATCTATCTATCTATCTATCTATCTGTGTATCTATCTATCTGTGTATCTATCTATCTATCGGTGTATCTATCTATCGGTGTATCTCTCGGTCTATCTATCTATCTATCTATCTATCTATCTATCTATCTATCTATCTATCTATCTATCTATCTATCTATCTATCTATCTATCTATCTATCGGTGTATCTATCTATCGGTGTATCTCTCGGTCTATCTATCTATCTATCTATCTATCTATCTATCTATCTATCTATCTATCTATCTATCTATTTATCTATCTATCGGTGTATCTATCTATCGGTGTATCTATCTATCGGTGTATCTATCTATCGGTGTATCTATCTATCGGTGTATCTATCTATCTATCTATCTATCTATCTATCTATCTATCTATCTATCTGTCTGTCTGTCTGTCTATCTATCCATCTACATTATCTAACTGCCTGTCTGTCTGTCTATCTATCTGTCTGTTTTTCTACAGAATGTTATAAATCTTTGGTTTAGTTTTGCATTTCTCATCAAATAAATCTTATTTTCATAGATTAAAATCAGATGGCATTCTAGTAAAACTGTACCAAAAAAGTAAAATTGACTAACATCAATGTATATGACAGCTGAGTCAGGTGCAAGATGTAATGTAATATTACGCATATGCTGTGCGTATATCTGATTAATCACATATGTATATGATGTTTGAGTTCATTAACCACCCATGCAAAAAGGTAAAATAGTCATAATAATCAGCTGAAGGTGAATATACCACAAAAGCTGTAAAATTATTTAGTCCTGAAGTGAGGAAATTTTATGACATCATATGCAAAACATGGATGACGTCAGCACAAACATTGTCACAAGTTCATTCGTACGGATAAGCGGACACAGGATAACACCAAAATACCATTAAAGTCCAGGCTCAATATGAGCCAGTCACGTAGAAATCACTGAATCCACTTTACCATACTAGGTGCGCTCACTGCCACTAAATATATTCTTTTATGATGTTCCCATATTCCATGGTGATAATCTCCACATATGCAATGCTAATTAATTGATGGTTTAATAAACAGAAGGATAAAGTCTAATGCCTCCCACATCCTCCCTAGTCACTAGATCCAAACATCTCTGATCTGAAGCAAAATAGAGTAAGAAACAGATTAAGAGATAGATTAAGAAATAGATTTTTATTTTATTAAATTTTTTTGCTTGAAGCATGGGGTAAAATTCCACCCCACACCATTTAGGATGTGTATGACAGCATTCCAGGAAGGATTGAAGACAAAAGGTGATCGTGCACCTTATAAGGTCTTTGATATTAATATATTTTTAGGCTTCAAATTTTTTGTCCACCCCCTGGGTGTGTGTTTATCTCTCCGTAACAGTTTTTCCAAACCAAATTCAAACCTCTGGTCTGCTGGTGTGGTTATAATTCTCCAAAGGCATGTATTAAACAGATGGTTGGCAGAAAAAAATAAGATTGTCAGAATCCACTAACACTACACGCTGTATTAAACTTGAGCCAAGGGAATGCAAGACTTTTTTTCTTTACATGACCGTCTTCCATGCTGATCTATACCACAGTTATGAGCTTAAGAGAGAAATTATAGGGTTCTCTTTTTGGCGTGCATTCATCCACTGTCGGATATATCTCTCAATGAAACAAAAGAACTCTGTAATCTCGGGTAATTTAATTCTTTTCTGGTGTAGAAAGCAAAGCCGCATATTTGTACTAAGCAGAGCGCCATCTCTTATTGATCATTAATTTTCCTGGCTTCATCCAAGCCCTTTTTTCTCCCTGTGTCAGTTTATTTGCTTAAGTTTGTTATTCTTTGGGTAAAATCATTATCATTTCCAAAAGTCTGGGGATTCGGCAGGAAAAGAAACAAACCTCAAGTATGGACTTTCTCTGAAAGAAATGTGGCCCGACTTCAAACGGTCCTTGGCAAAGCTCGTTTCAGGTGCTGATAAAACAACCATCTTTAATTTCGACAACATGAATGGCATCATGTGACATACAACAAGAGAGTATCAACTTGGCAGCCTCACTTCTAACCCTCAAAGGAAGTGAAAATAATCTCAGCTGATTGCTATCACCTGTGTTTCTTAAAGCTTCCAAAAGTTCTTCTCAATCAGGGCAAGTGTTACAAAAACTTAAACTCGATATATTCTTTACAAGTCCAAATGAGACACCACAGCACTCACTCACAGCACATTTTTTTCCCCCTCACTGCTCTGTACTTCAGAGAGCTCTTCTTGTAATGTTGCCTGCTGAACAAATCATGTCCTTTGGCTAGTCTCCTCTGGGTCAGTGGTAAAAATAACTGCTTGACCTCCGGCATCATGTCTCCTCAAAGCTCTTTAAGTAGCGGTCTTGCTCTCTATGTCCAAACCGCCTTCCAAATCATCCAGTGTTATTAAAATCAGCTCTTAAATTTTAGTACATACAGCAGGTTCTGACCTCACAGGTAAAGCCTCGAGAATGTAGCAAATATCTGATCACATCTGATGTGTTTACGTTATATTACGTTCTGATATGAAGTTTCAGGCATTTTCTGTCATAGCACACTTGGTTAGGACAAAAATTCATATTTACGCTTTTTGCTTCATTGCATTGGTTGCAGTTAGGTAGGTTCTCAGTAACATATTTTAAAAGCACCTAAAAAAAGTTATCAAAACAAACTGCTTTTTTGAATGTTTTGAAAACACTTATGTGGTAGGTTTCTTTAAGTAGACTCAGAATGTCAATATAATGTGCTTTAACGATGAAAACAAAACCAGCTTTTAAAATAAAGCAATCTGTACATTTGAATGGAGCATTTCAAAGACAATAAAAAATACCAAAATACAACCAGTCCACAAACTGCTTACAAAAAGATTTTGCCCAATGTTGGCATCGATTTGGGATATTTACCACAACAACCAAACTTAAGTAATGCTAACAATGCTGGAACAACACTTCTGCAATGTTTAAAAATCCAACATCTACCTCATTATGTACATAATTCAAAAACGTCATCGCTTTCTCCTGACTTTTAAGCAACAACAGAATAGTTGTGCTTGCTGCGATGGTAGTTCATTTTTGGTTTTTGATATGTGTGCAGATGTTTAGAGCAGAAAAAAAATTGTTTCTCTGTCTGTATAATGACCAGTCTGACACAGCAACACTGTCTCATGAGATTGGGAAACCTGTTTGAAAACAAGTATTATTTTTGTAATTCCATTTCGTGACAGTAGTGGCAAAAATATTACACACTTGAATTTCTTTTTTTTTATTTTAATGAATACTTTGATGAAAATCATACTGTTATTTTAAAAAAATATCCTGGTTTAAGAAAAACTGTCTCCTTTCTGATCCAAAAATGGCAAAAATTCTTTGTGTCTGAGCCAGCAAAAGTCACCATGTAAGCATCACATTCCCAGAGCATGACAGTGTATTGCAGCCTTCTTACCCCATATTTGCACTGACGGGAGGAGGCACCGTACTGGAAGCGACACTGCTCATCTGCATCGTACACCTGCCCTGGAGCCACAGTGGGGTAAAGGAAGTCTCGTTTCAGAGGCTCATTGTCCAGACACGTTCCACGACCCGAGCTGTCAAAAAAACAAACCTTCAATGGGATTGGCTCCTCTACAGAGGTTTCATTTGTGTCCAACAAGAGAAAAAAGTGTCTCAGACAAAAGCTCAGATGAAACGAAATGGGAAGGTGTATTGTTTATGGGAATTAGCAAGCGAGAAACCTGGAAAATACAGAAAGTAAAATGAGGGGAGGAAGCGTGAATGACAAACAGTGGCCATAAAAGGCTTAGATTTGGACTTATAAGGTACTGCTGTGTGCCTATGGAATCCTTTGAAGAGCCAATAAAATTACAAAAGAGACTGAACGAGCGAAAAAACGGAGAAGGCACCGGAGGTCACGCGTCCAGTCAAGAGTTGTGTTTAGTCTGTTTAGTCAGCTAGAAATATGAACGCTCCCAAGAAACCCTGAAAAAAAGGGCCACTGCTTTGTCTGCAGTGAACAAAGTAAAAAAATAAAGCCCAAGAAGAGGCCAGACAGTGCATGTTTTGTTGGACTGTGTTTATTCTGGGTTCAGAAGTGGATCTTGTTTTATTCCCGGCGTCCCTGTTACGGATGCTTTCCCCCCTCCCTCACGTTCCCCCCCTCCCTGGCGTGTGCAAGCGGCTGAGAGACGTGTCCGCCCCACGCCGCTGCTGTCCGCCGGAATAAAACAGCCAATTATTATCCCGCTCGCTTTGCCAGCAGCATGCCGCGGAATACGCTCTCCTTCTCTCTGAGGGAACAGTGGGCTCGCTAACAACATAAACGCTAACATTTCATACTGCCGGAGAGCAGGCGGCTCTATTCTAGGTCCTGTCTGGCATTCGCATGATTGCTTCAACTGAACGCGCAACCTAAAGCATGTTAACCAACCACCCCACCGTGCGCTGCTAAAAGCAACATGGCCTCTAAAGAGAGTGAGTTTACATTGCACAAGCCAAGACACACTAAACCTCTAACGGTATGCCATTACATTTTTAGACACTTTCTACATGGAATACGTGTCTAACTCTTACTTTTATTGGTCTGAAGATGGAAAAATTTGTGACTTTAAAACTTTAATTATAACTATTTGTTTTTATGAATGGGGGGCAGAGCTAGTTGTCACTGGGGCTTTAAAATCTATGTGTGTGCTGTATTGGTAATTTTTATACATAAAATAGTTTGACATTTTTACATGTTACCTTTTACATTTTTACTTTTCACAAACTATTTTTTTATTAATTGTGTAATTGTAGGTTTCAATGTGACAACTTACACTATATAGTGTGACAACATTGTATTGTACTTTTATAAGTAAACCTACTCTGAATAATATTCATTGGAGTAAATGGTGTGACAATCAACCCTGATGTCCCCTACTTTATTATTAGCTTAATGTAATAAAATAGTTAAATAATGTGGTTGATAAAATCATACATTACACTGACAAAAGTCATTCACAAATATATCTAGATGTCTAAAAAAAACATCCTATGGATCTAGTTTCTGTAGTGCATTTTTAGAGGAAGCATTAGGTGAAACAGGGATATCTGGCTTCCCACCACAATACTGGAAGTCTAATCTAATTAAAAACTAAACAAAATACATTGGAAAGGAAAGAAACACATGAGCTCTAGCCTGGGGGTAACCAATGTTGTATTTGGTTTCATCCATTTAGTTTTCTATTTTTTCCCATGTATTTTGGTAGAATAATCCCCTCGCCGGGGAGAAAGACAAGTCTGAATATGTCCTCTTGTATTGGAATACACAAACAAAGACTGTTTATTTCTTTAGAGGACGACAAAAATGGTCACTTTAAAAATGGACATGTTTATTTGACATGTCAGCAAAGCCTTGGGTAAACTCATTACAGCGAACAGATATGCCAGCAATGAAAGTAAAACTTAGTGACTAACTATTTACAATATTTCAGCACAAAAACAAATAGTTGAATAGGAAATCACAAAAAACATGACAGTTTGTCCAAGGCAATCATTTTATTTAGTGTTAGATTGATAACAAAACATTTTTAAGCTAGTGATAAAACAGTAAACAGTTAGTTCTGGTCCTCTAATCTAATTAGACAAGCAATGTTCCAAGAGAGCTGAACTTTAGTATAAAACACAAAGATAATTGACTGTTTCTATCGCTCATTTTGACTGTGCTTGTGTCAGTTTTTTTTGTTCGATGACATGCAACTATTGATCCTGCTTTATCTTAATTTGGAATAATTTTCTTTGGCAGAGCAAAAATAGACAAAATATCTGGCCATGTTGTGTCTAATTGTGTAATTATACCTGTTTACACCTGGTATTAAGATGCGTTTTGTTCGATCGGATCACAAGTGGACAACTCAAATACAGGCGTAAACAGGGTCTAAAACATTTCGACCACTTCCAGAGGTAGTCGAAAACACATTTGACCAGATTGCTTTCGTAGTGTAGACACTCATGTGGTTGAATGCATTCTCACATTCAATAAGACTGCCTACTCTCCGCCTACTGACCTAATGCGTAAACATTATGGAAACGTGCAAGCTAGATAAAATTTAAACTTTGTCGGCTGAAGACCCAAGTTTGGTTTGAAGATGAAAAATGTACCAAGCACAATGTTCTCTCGCAAATCCTGATTTCTAACACACACTCACAGTGTTCGACATGGTCTTGGGGCTATCAGAGCAGAAACAAAAGTTGCTCTCCGTGTGTTGTTCCGTCATCTCCGCTCGCGTTCATTTGTAAATTGCATGAGCTTGTTTTATCCATTAGATAGAAAGATCTGAAAAAGCCAGTTAATTTACCCGCTCATAGACCCTCCCCTCAAATAAATCAGGACAGAAGTGGTTGAAAGTGGACAAAAACACCAGGTGTAAACAGGAATGTGTCTCCTTCGTCATCTTGTCGAATGACCAAAATGCATCTTAATACCAGGTGTAAACATGACCTCTAATGCAAGTTAAGCGATATGAACTTGTCAAGAACAGGGTGGCCGATGGTTGAGAAAGTACAGAAATCCAATTAAATGCTTATTAGATACCATTTTTACTCATTATTTTTCATTAAAATTATTTCAAATATTTGAGAAATGAGAGTTTATGGTTATTGTATTCTTTGGAACCGACATGAGGCATGTTTATTGACCAAAGTCGATTTCAAATTGAGCATATATGTCCAATAGATCAGTCTAACAGTAATAATGACTGCTGCAAACAGTAGGCATTTTTCAAAAGCCTCTTTCGTTATTGAAAGATCCAACTGTACATGTACAAACAAGTACACAGCCAAACACTGATTTCTGGTGAGAAAAGACCCATCCACACATCCAGAATCTGCTAGATGGGGATGTTGTGGAAATAGACTAGCATTATCATAGCAAAGCTGTTTTACTGCCAAAGATTACATCAACCTGAGATTTCAGAGAAGGTCCATTATTGATGAATTGCTCTGCACTAAGAAAATCCAAAAAAGGAAGGTTAGTATTCAACCTCAATCCGAAATGGTCACAGATGACACGGTGTGATTATACAACAGGGAGTTCATCCCAAACCAACAGAGCAGCGTTTCTTTGTGTTTGTGTGGGAAGTTGGCACACGATGATAAAGCTTCTGATGCCAGTGATGGCTGTGATGTTAATCTTCTTCCATGAGGTAATTCACCAGGAAAACTTTTTGACAGCCATGGCAACTACTATTCTTTCCTTTCGTTTTACGTTAGGCTAACAATTCACAGTCTAGCCTATGACTGCCTATTACAGATCAACTTCCATGCTCTCGTCTAGCAATGAACAGATTCTCTTTCAAATCAAGCACATTTATATTTAAAAGAATCCTCTAACTGCAGACTCTAAACTTCATCAAGTTAATTAAAATAGAAGAAGGGTGCTCACAGACAAGAGTGGACTCAGAGGTCCACAAATTTAGGACAAGGGCAGTCTGACTGGACTGCTGCTACCCAACATTTTGGAGTCTGGATGCACAGATTATTATCAGTCTATTTGGGAAAAAAAGTCATATTTACAATGTACCAGGATGTTACAACAAGCATTGCTATATTTGCCAATGTTCTGATGTTCATGACTTTGAGTCCTAGATATTCCAAATTTTATTGTATATACTAATTTTAATCAAGCTGCAGCAGGTTTTTGCATTGTCGAGTTACAGTCTTCATCTGTCTGTCTAAGCGTGCCGTCACATTTAGAAATTTTGGCAAAATTTAATGGGCAAAAAGTTCCATTGTCTATTGTCATAGTGTAGTGATGTATGAAGCACAGCTCACACAGAAGTCACTTTCAAATGAAAAATCTTTCTATTGGTCAGCACAGCAAATCTGCATGACCAATGCAGATTTGCATTGGTCATGCAGAGTTTGCGAAATCTGCGTAGGAAAATCTTTAATTCACAATCACATTCCCTGATTCTTAAAATTCCTAAAATGACTGGATTCACCCACAAATATTCACCAAACAATGGTGTACTTGACACAATTGTGATCAAATAATTGCCATGTATCACCTCTATCTTTTGTATCATGCGCACAACTCTGAAGCTTGTAGTTGTAGTTTGATCCTTATCTGGATTTTAGCGTGACTTTGCACAAACTGAACTGGCACTGAATTTTGTCAGATCAAAATCAAACTTTTAAAGTGCCTGGTAAAGTGCTTCATTAAATAGTAGAAGAAAGTCCAATTTTAGAATTATCCAACCCTAAATGATGTATAAGTAAAACAAAGTTTATTTAACAAAGTGTTATTTCACAGGTTGCGTCTAGATGTTAAGCATTGTTTTGCAAAGCTTGTTTAGTAAGATTTGTGTTTGGTTCTGTATGGAATATAGGCAACACATTTTGTAGAACGAGGATTACTATTTCATGACTTTTATAAACTTAATGCTAATAGTTATATAGCTAAATAGTTAAATAGCTAATAGTTAAAAAAATTGACTTTAAGGGCTAGATTTTCTAACAGCTTGCACCAGCGCAAACCCTCTTTTGGCACTGAAAAACTACTGTCGGGATTTACTAAAGACACGCAGTGAAAAATTAGCGCTGAAAAGGCGTGGACAGTTATTTTTGCAGCTGATCTTATTGCATATGCATTTGTAGAAGTAAAGTATAGGATTGTAAAGTATTGGGGTTCTAAATACCAACCTTATTTGTTGATGAAAATTATTCTGATCCTTCTTCGTAACCTGTACAGTAGATACGTGGTTAAGCCATGTGACCAGATAATTTAGCCTATACTTTGTGTACGTCAGAAATGAAGGAGAATGTTTTATGTGGATTTTTTTCAAAAAATTGTTTTGTTTGAGGAAAAACACTAAAATTCCGTTATAGTACAGTTATAGCAACAGTACATTGCTTTTCTGATTGAGCGAGCAATTCCAAGTAGATAATCTGCTCACAAGCTTTATGTTACACCTCAAATGACAAGGAAATTTATATTAATGTTAATATTAAGCAAATCCCAGCACGCATTCTCTCAAATGCATCAGGTATTGCAGATTGCAGTTTAAATGAACCGCACGCCACTGCTGCATACACCAGTAATTTATGCATAAAAGCGTGAACTGACAGTGAACAAAGAAGTAGGATAGTAACATTGTCATATAATTATTTAATACGTATTTATTTGAAATAATGAAATATTGATGAATGCACAAAATTTAAAAAATAGTGGAAAGTTGGCATATTTTAAAAGAATTCAGGTCTTCTCGGGTCCATTTGGTAAAAGCACATTTATTTAAACTCGGCTTGGAACGGAAGTTGCAAAAGTGTTTTTTTCCCTATTGTCAAAGTTTTCAAACCCGCTCAGTTTCTCGCGTCGATCCTCAGGTTTTCAAATCAACGTGGACCCTTGAAGACCTCTACAATAGGTTCCATTTATTTAAATTATGAAATCTTGAACTTTACAGATAAAAGAAGCATTCTTCCTCTTTTCACTTACTCCAAAAAGCTGGTGATATAGTCCTTGCTGCAGGCTGACCAGGAGAAGGGGTTGGTGTTGGCTGTGATATGGGCTGCCATCAGCTTGGCTGTCTCGTGACCTTTGGTCCCGCAGGAGTTCCCGATCCCATCGTGGTTCATGCCGAAACTGCGAGACAAGCGGCAGATCATGAGCTTTGATGGATCATGTCAATCACATGGCCCACCCCGCACACAAGCAACAAGCTTGGGCAGCTCTGAAAGATCAGGAGCGGAGGACGTCTCCTTCAGCTAAGCTGTAAAGAGAGGCTTTTTCTGACTCGGTAACAGCTGTGAGAAGAGGACAGATGGGTCAAAGGCCAGGGGCTGTCTGGAGCTCTGGAGGAGCGCGAAAGTTGTAATCACCACCCTGATCCCGGGCTGTCAATCAATAATTACACGTTTGAGCAGACCTCAATTGGACAGTCATCTCTTAATGAACCTGGCCGGCTTTTCCCCTTCCTCCAAGCTGCTTTCATCTGCTCATGTGCCATCGGCGGACAAGACTGCTGAAGCATTCAGCCACATTCCTTGCCGGCAACTCCACAAATACATCATTTGAGCAGTGCAAATTTTGTTCCCTTACATATCTGTCTGGATATTGTATGAAAAAGTTAGATCACCTTACAGCAAGACCTCGAAGCTTTTGTTACCAGCCGGGGTCTATCCAAAATCAAAAATCAGCCTCTAATGCATATAACATACCCCCCACCACATCACACAATTCCTCTGTGTTTTTTTAAGGCACACATTTATGACATTTCACTCTACTCTCAATATAAATCAGAGTGGGAGAAACCTTCCCCACATGAAGTAGGAGCTATTTTTACAACTGATCCACAACAGAAGCAGACGCAAGACATAATAGAGGAAATTGCCATCTCGCTGAACTTAGCCGAAAAGCTACGTAGACCAATAGATCATGGTTATTTTTCTAAGCTTTCAGGTTAGGGTTCATTTGTCCAGACTGTCATTTGCATAAAGATGTGTGTGCAGGCAGTTCACGCTTTGCGTTTTGGCTTGAGGAATATACATAATAATGACCACAATAAAACCAATCTAGACACAAATATCCTATGAGATCTCAAACCATCATATGTAGAATATTGAGTAATTTTTCAACAACAAGGGCTAATAGAGTCCTGACCATAAACATTCAGGGGTGAATTCACTAAACAGTTACGCCACTTTTATGTGCTGTATTTCAGCTTATTCACTTGCTACCTGCTATCCAGTTCAACCGGATGCTGCTCTGAAATAGAGGTTAAATTAGACAAAGAAAATAAAAAAAAGCTTTAAAAAATTTAGTTAAAAAAAACATGTTACGAGTTCTTAAAAATGCACTCTTTGGATTCATGCTGGCTTTGAAACACTTTACACCCTGAATACATGTGAGTGGACATCTTTATCAATATTTTTTCTAAAAATAAAAAAGTATAAAAAGTATTTTTTACAAATATCATTAGTTTATTAATTCATAAATATCAAGAAAAGTGTTCAAGAGTATCAAGAGTCTTTGACACAGTCATGAGGGTCTCCATGTATCTGCACGTTGGTTGCAACACATGACATTTATTTGGCAAATAAAAGTTTTTCAAATAAGCACTTTTATTAAAATCTTTGGCAATAATAAAAACAAAATATTACATTAAACTACTTTTTAGGTTTTATTTTAGAACATTTCATAATTTGAATTAAAACACTGAGTTATGGTGCTTGTACAGGAAAAATTAGTTCGAATCTGGCTAGCAACATTCTCGTATTCTCATCTGCCAATTATTTCCTGTCCTAGGTTTTTAAATCTATGGATAAATACACCACAAAAAGAGACCACAAAAGAGACCACACTGTAAGCAAAACTATTTAAGGTTTCAATTACTTAGTGAGCAATGGAAAGTGATGTTTGCCTTAGCAAACACCACTAATTAACAACACTTAACAAATTGCAATGTATGTCCATAAGACCGATCTTACTGATACAAATGGTCAGCCAGAACACAGAGACAAATTGAAAGAGAAAATATACTTACTTGTGGCCGATCTCATGTGCAATAGTGAAGGCAGAGCCAAGGCCTATATCTTCATTAATACTACAGCTCCTCTCGGGCTCACACATTCCGGCTACGGACGCCAAACCTGGCCACACACACAAACACACACACAGATGAGGTCAGGTCAAGGTGTAGAAGTGCTACACTGAGTCACCACCATAAAATGAGATTCTTCACATTAACCTCGAAACCACTGAACTTGAAACTGGTGAAAAGTTTATGCGAAAGTTTTTTTAAATCACCAGGGGGTGGGTCAACACTGACGGCTAGACGATTAAATAAAAAAAAACAACTGATGTTGTAGCTGGAAAATGTCTAGACAAGGGGGTTAGATTTATAAATTCTACATCTGGTAACAAGGGACCACCTAGTAATGCAAGCCAGAGCTCGGAATTCAAGAAAACATTTCACTTTGTGCCCCTAAAAATATAGATGTTTTCATTATTCAAGGTTTCAAGAGTCAAAGAAATCATTGTTTTTTTAATCCTCTTTTGTTTGTTTTGTTCCAAATGAGATTTATTTGACAATTTTTGGGTATTAGCACAAAACCGACATAAGCTGAAATTTACTACTGACAGTGTTTTGGTCCTCAGCCTACAGGGACTTGGCTTTTTGAGAGGTTTGTACTTTAAGCGTTATGTTGCACTGTCATTTTCCTTGCCATAAATAAACAGGCCTGTTATTTTATTCATATGGAATGAAGGAAACATTAAATCTACTTTTGTTTTTATGTTGCAACTTTTGTAGCAAGCCACCTCAGTGTGGCAGCACTGGCATAGGACACTTAATCTCACAAAACTTTCAAATCTTTATGTCCACTGACTACATAGGAAACATGATGACTGAAATGTAACATCATAATTGACTGATTTAGAACACTCTCCATAGACAGCAACTTGTACTGTAAGTCATACCAACAACATAATGCTACGTACACTGGAGACTCAACTCACAATTGATTTAAATGGAGGTTTGGGTTACGATGTTGATAACCTAAACAACATATTACTCTAATAAACATAGAAATACACAAAAAAATTGGGTAAAATAGTCAATTTTAATTAGATTAAGCCATTTTAATCTGTATGAATTTGAATGGATCTGAGTTATTTAAAATTAAAGAACAAATTTGAATTAAAGGGTTAGTTCACCCCAAAATGAAAATTCTGTCATGATTTACTCACCCTCATGTTGTTCCAAACCCATAAGACTTTCGTTCATCTTCGGAACACAAATAAAGATATTTTTAATAAAATCTGAGCCAGTTCTGTACTCTCCATTTTCTGAAGAGACTCGATCGCTTTATATGATGAACAGATTGAATTTAGGTTTTTATTCACAAATATACATTGATCAGCAAACATAAACAGAAGCCCAACCATACATGCTTGATGCATCAGAACAAACTTAAAAAAATTAGTTCTTGCAGAAGCTCAAACATGCTACGTAACAGGAGAATGAACCTCACTGGTTTGAGCTTCCATTTACCATAACTGATGTGTGTGTTGATGAAAGTTTATATGTGAATAAAAGCCAAAATTAAATCTGTTCAGCATATAAAGTGATTGTGTCTCTTCGGGAAATTTGTACTAAACCACTCAATTCATATGGATTAGTTTTATGATCTCTTTATGAACTTTTGAAGCGTGAAAGTTGTCGTTGTCAACGGAGCAACAGAAATCACTCAGATTTTATTACAAATATATTTATTTGTGTTCAGAAGATGAATGAAAGTCTTACGGGTGTCTCTGATAATTTTTGACAAAGAATTTGGTGGCTTAATTGTGATGAAAATAATGTCAAAAAGACAACAAATACATAAAAAATACAATAAGTAGTTCACTCAAAAATGAAAAATTCATATTTCTGGAACAAAAACAGAGAATTTTTGAGAAATTTGTCACTCTTCCACACAATTACAATTAATGAGGCTTTCAAGCCTCAAAAAGGATGCAAATGGACCACAAAATTATCATAACAGTAGTCCATACGACTATATTCCATATTTTAGAAGCAATAAGATATGTAAGGAACAAACCAAAATTTAACTAATAATTCTATTTTAATTGTCCTAAAAAGTCCTAAATTTAATATCATGTCTTACAAAACATATCAGAAGTTCTTCCTGACAAATAAAAAGATGGAGCAAAGATTGAGTCTTCACAGTCTCAAAGCCAGCTGCTTCTGTTAAGGGGAGGGGGTTCCCTTGAAGCTATGAAGTGGGGAAATGGGCTTTTGCGAATCCAGGTGTCTCTTAGTTCTTTTTTCCCCTCTGTCCAGCCTGGGAGAGTAGAACAATTCTCACCAGATTACATCTGTTGGTGATTGGTGGGAGCAAAAACACAAAACCCTAAAGCTAGCATGCAGGACCATCCAAGATCCAAGTAGCCTGCTCTGGCCTCTGACTGGATCAAACATGTGGTGGGTAATTTATCTTTGCAAACTGAAATGAACAAGGAGACCTTGGTCCTTTAAAGTTAATATTTCAACAACAGATTCTTGGAAAGGTTTAAAAGTTCCTACTTGTGGGGGCTAATAATAGTACTGCACAAGAACTAAA
The DNA here is from genome assembly GCA_003731715.1 of Anabarilius grahami. Lineage (NCBI taxonomy): Eukaryota > Metazoa > Chordata > Actinopteri > Cypriniformes > Xenocyprididae > Anabarilius > Anabarilius grahami. The sequence goes on from RJVU01029436.1 coordinate 4,851,341, forward strand.
AGAACAAGAAGTAAATGTAAACGTTTTGCATTCATTGTTTTATCACATTTATTAAGAGAGATGTGAGAGCCAATGTTGTTTAGGTTCTTAACATGTCTTGACATGTCTTGAAGTTTGAAAGTGCACAAGTTTGTATAAAATTTTTGCGCAATGTTGGAAAATGATCAGTGAATAACTTAAATCCCGGTCTGTCCCTCATATATGACTAGGAATATATACCACAAGCTGTATGGACTCTGATTTTATGATACTTTTTTTGTGTGTGTGTGTTTTATGGCTTGACACAATATGTTTTTAGCATATATGGAAATTTTTTAAACATGAATCCCAAGTTAATTTTTTCCCAAGTTGTCATTGTTGTTCGCACCACGTGGGCTTTTCAAATATTAATAATCAGTTTTGTTATTATTTTTTATAGGATATAATAAAAAATTTGTATATCTTTTAATGAGTATTTCTTCATTTTGATATTAGGAATATCACCTTGACATTTTTTACTTTCTTCTCCACACATATCAAAAAGAATTTTAATTCAGAAATTAAAACCATGCTGTATTGAAGATGTATTATCTGAATTTTAATGCATTTTTGAACAAACCAACCAACCAACCAACCAACCAACCAACCAACCCCTGGTCCACAGAAAATAAGAGAAAGTAATACTGATTTGGAATGGCATGAGGTTGAACTACTACTTTAAAGTTGATAATATAACAAAAGAGCACTGGAAAGGTCAAACCTGACCTCCCAGTGGGCAAAATATTATTAGAGATATTACATAAAAACATGGAATACCAAGGGAGGCTTATGACTGTTTCGGAGCCATCACTCCAACAAAGCACTTCTGGCCTCTTTATCTTCCTTATCCAGAGGCCCAAACAAGAACGGACATGCAAATCAAAGGCTAATAAGACACCGACTGGAGGGAAGAAGGGTAAAAAAAGGAAAGCGATACCGGACTAAAGAGGGCTAGTGGGCCCAGGCTGACTCGAAAGTTCATTGGTGGGGATTGTTTTCCTAAGCCGAGGGTCGCGTTGGTATTATCCCCACTCTGCATGACCCCCAGAGGGCAACACGTTGACCCGAGATCATGACGATGCCTCTGGGTGAGTGGGGGGTGTTGAAGTGGAGATGGAGGTGGAGAAAGAGGAGGGGGACAGCAAGGAAGCAGAGCAGATGCCAGGGCAATTAAAGGGACCCGGGGAATGTGACGAATGCGGTCAATCTGTCAAACCACCCCTGGAGTCACAATATTACTTCCAAGATATACGGTTCAGCCCTGGAGGAGGCTGGTTAAGATAAGACTAGTCTTTGACACTGCCTGCAGATCATTTAGGGGGGAAAAAATACAAATGTTTGCTTTTTCCTCTGTTATTCCGACTTCTTTAAACATATTAATTCTTCTTTTATCATGTTGTTCTCTGATATATAATGTATAGTATAATTTTCTTCTCTCCTTTTCTTTTTTGGCTAACCCAGGGGAGGGGTAAACACCTCTGTCCCGTAGCAGACAGAGGTGGGAATGTTAGGAAATGAAACAAGAGACAGCGATGTCTGTAGAGGCAGGCAGGCTTTGAGCCATGTTTGAGCTCAACGTGAGCCAAAGCACCAAACAGCTCAATAAAGACAGAGCAGTGAAGTCTTTCTCAATAAGCGTGCAGAATTATTTGTTACACCAGTAAAACAAAGCATTTAGCATTTGGCTTCTAGCGGCGTATGCTTAAATCAAAGAAAATTTGGTCTTAGGATTCATTTCTGGTACTTACCGAGAGTACCGCAGGGTTTGTTCTTATAGGTGCAGATGTCATACCTAAAAGAAAAAAGAAATCAAAAGTGAGGTCTTTAGATGACAGAAATTCATTGTGACTCCATGCGGTAACTTATGAAGAAAACCTAAATGGTGTTTTCCTGTGCAAAACTCGCTGGTTGCTAAGCTTTTCTGGGTGATTGTTTACTGGTTTGAATCCACTCAAACTTCTATGATATTTTGTCCCCTAGATATGGGCCGGGACACAAATTTTATGGGATTTACGTGTTAAAGTTTAATATAATTATTGCTACTTTTACTTCTTTTAAGTAAGTTTAATGCTTAAAACTAAAGTTGTGGTAACATTTACTGCTGCTCTGCAAAATTTCAAGAGTGAAATCCAATCATTTCAATTGGTGCACTCAGGAGTTTCGCGAGAGGGCGCAAGATTTCCTCCTGCAGAGTTGATCACATCAATTCGCCACATTGACCAACAGAAAGCAGCTCTGTCTGAAAGTGATTTCTGTGTAAGCTGTGCCTCATGTGTCACTACACTATTGACAACAGACAATGGCCCTCTTTTACCCAGCAAAATTTTGCTAAAATTTGGCTAATATGACACCTTAATGCAATATATTACCCACATTTTATTGACAGCTTCTACTAACTTAACAACTGTTCATGCTTGCCTCAGTTCATGCTTGTTGTTTATTTTGTAACCTAAACTCTTTCTTTTTCCCCAATGGGACTTGTCATCAGTCGGCTGACATTTTCGACGGCAGGCCTATATGAAAGAATGCCAAATATTTTCTTATTCCCCAAATGGGACATTTAACACCTCCTGAAAAATATCACAAGCAGTTTGGTCTGCTGAGTCTGGCCAAAGGCAGGCAGCCAAGCTTTGTTTGACATTGTCCTCAGTGCAGAGGAAAGATGCAGTGCCTGAACTGAATCATATTAAACTATCTTAGAAGCTTTGTGTTTTGCGTCAGGGGCTTGGGGGCGCAGACGTTATGCACGTATTCAGTCAGACTGGTAGTTGGAAAGTTCCTATCGGCCTTCTATTTTGGTGTCGATCTGAAGATATCCATGTGCTCTGTTTACTGTGGCAGCTGAAAAGGCTCAGAGGAGCCAAAAGATCTTTGAATCTGGAAAATCATACTGGAATATTGCAGCCAAAAAAATAAATAATCAAAACAAGGGTTTCTTTGTGCTCATTTGCACAGTTTATAAGCAAGTAAGATACTTCCTATACAATTTGTATAAATGTGAAAAATTTTTAATTCATTGTGAGATCACGCTCATATAAACTCAATTAGATTTTCTTAAGAAAATACGAGTGGTACTTGTCGATGCAAAACATGCTGCCACAATGCTAAGATGTTTTGAGTGGTTGCCAGGGTGTTACTATGCAATTACTAAGGTGTTCTAATACCTTACTAAGCCAAGTCAAAAGAGCCTCTCTATGATAGTCTGGCCGCTAGATATTGCTCAGGACCTTTCTTCAGTGTAAGTCTATGGATTTTTCCATTTATCATTGTAAGTTCCCCAACAAGCTGTGTGATTTGAAGTATCATTTGTGCCACAGTGTTGTGGCATAATGTTATCACAAAAATTTATTTCAACTTGTCCCTCCTGAGGAAACTACAATGGAAATGAATTTTTAAGTGTTTCAATAGTATAATAGCCACAATAAAATAATATGCATCACTTAATAAATCTCTTATTAACCTTTTCTGTGTAAAGTTATATCCAATTTTATAACTTTGTAACACCTAAACCTTTAAAACGACTGTAAAAATTGACAAGCTTAAATGCACAGGTTTTACCAGAATAATTAAATGTAAGTGATTTCATACAATCATACATTTTACATTTCTGCATTCAAACCCTCCATAAAATGGCCCCTTTCACTGTATTACATGACTCTTTTTTTTAAGTCAAAATTTCTATGGTAATCAACATTACGCCACAAATACAGTCAACTGAACTTGTACTGAACTCGGTATATTCAGTGCTGTACTCAACCCGCTATAACAGTATTATAGGTTTTGAAAAATATTAATAGTGGTACATGCCTTAGCAACCTCAACTTATAACAAACTACATAACATTAGCATGACATCAAATTGCTAAAGCTGTATGTATAACCAATACCTTATTAAATGCTTTATCTGCAAGTTCAGTGTGTGTGTGTGCGTGTGTGTGTGTGACCCACTGTTTCGCTTGTCTAATTGATGTATATATTGTACTGATAATTCAATAATAATAAAAAAGAAATGGCATACACAGCATACACAAGGAATGATGAACTAGGTCTCTGCCTTGAAAACGGGCTTTTAATGTATTAGAAAACCGAGGACAATGCAAACTCAATTTTAGTGGCTCCCTCCTCATCCCACGACTCCCCAAGCAGAGCAAACTCCACCAGCATTAGGTACTGTCTCATGAACTTGTGTCGAGAAGCTGACCTCATTTGGACATCGATTTATTTTGATTTAGTTACTTTAATTTCCCTCAGCTCTCGCAATGGATCGTGTTCCAAACAAGCAATATTGCATCCCCCCGTCAAGCACCGGCCAAAAGTCTATGTCTGGAAAAACATCGCCGAAGAGGTCAGAATGGACCGTCCGTCAGGATGACGTGGTCTTTATCCTGCTAATATTTCTTCCTCATGTGCCCGCAGTGGTACTGCAGCAAATGTGGCTAATGCCATCACTCGAAAGCTTCTGTCTAAATAATTACAACTCTGAGCCACCCAATGAGCAGGACAGCTGACCAAAGGAAACTATCCATATGACCTCTGCTGAATTGAAATTCATTTTTACTACAAATATATGGATATATAATAATGTCTACTATGAGTGCAATGTCATTTATTAGCTTCTTAACTATCACAATATTACTCAATTTTGTAAACTACTGCAGCTACTGGAATTTTAGTAAACTTTGTAAACTATTGAAATGAAGTACTATGATTTTTAGTAATTGAATTCAGTAAGCTACCAAAACTATCATATTCTTGTAAACTTCATTAGCTACAAACTTCATACATTTCCAAACTACATAGTGAACGTCACAAAGTGTGGTATATGAGGAATGTTGTATGTTGCTACAGTTGTGAAAGTTGCAACAGTTTCCAAATTTGACTAAAATTTTACTACAATTTAGAATAGTTACAATGTTTACTAAAATTGTTATAACTTTAGAGCAGTGGTATTCAAATGGCGGACCGCTTAGTTCCATCTAGACCACGGGACATAGTTGCGGCATTTTACAGTTTCTACAGTTCAAAGTCTAATAAACCATTTGATGTAATCTTTTTATATTCATATCCAGTTGGAAGAAACATTTACTTTTTATGGTAAATATTGGTAAAAAATATTTAGACATCACTGCTTTGACCCTCAGGGCCCAAGATTCCCATCTTTGATGACTATTTTGAGTGTTTAGGATTTTTTTTTTTCTTTTACAAAGTACTACGGCTGCCCTGATGGAAATGTATAACTGTTCCAAAAAGTATTGTCCAGACCTCCACTTGGAATGAAATATAGAGACCGGACCTATTGGAACTTTAATTGAATACCCCTGGTTTAGAGGTTTTCTATAAATGGTTTTGTTGCGTTCATTAACGTTTATTACATTAAAGATTATTAAATGTGTGATAGTTATGATAGTTTACTAAAATTAAGATAATTTTAACATATTACAAAGTTACTAAAATTGCAATAGTTGCAGCAGTTTACAAAGTTTACTTGAAATGCAATATTGTGGTAAAGTGAAGTGAAAGTGAAAGTGAAGTGAAGTGACATGTGGCCAAGTATGGTGACCCATACTCGGAATTTGTGCTCTGCAATTAACCCATCCAAGTGCACACACACAGCAGTGAACACACACACCGTGAACACACACCCGAAGTAGTGGGCAGCCATTGCTGCGGCGCCCGGGGAGCAGTTGGGGGTACGGTGCCTTGCTCAAGGGTCTCACCTCAGTCGTGGTATTGAAGGTGGGGAGAGCGCTGGACATTCACTCGCCTCACCGACAATCCCTGCCGGACCTGAGACTCGAACCCATGAACTTTGGGTTACAAGTCCGACTCTCTATCCATTAGGCCACGACTGCCCCAATCTGGTAGATTACATAGTGATATTTTGGCTAAATATATTATTTTATTATATTATTTTGTCTACATAATATTATAGTACATTTCATAAACAATTGTAACTATCACAATCATAAACTACAGCAACGGTCACAATTTTAGTAAACTTTATAAACTATTACAACTTTTAAAAATTCATAAACTATTGTTACTTTACAGCAAACTCTATGACAGTTTTAGTAAACGTGACTAATCCTGATCCTCGCTTACACCAAACATAAACAAATAATCACAATTGGCTAGAGAGCTAATGACTAGAGACATTACATTGTATGGTATGCTGGTGAGTTTACTTTAACAGGCTTTCGAGGAAACATTACTCTGTTTGTTAAGCTCTCCTCCAGGCTATCATTAGTCATATATGAATTCACCCAATATAAATGTCTCCAAATTAAGCACTGCTACGGTCATTAAAATCGTAGGACTGCAGGAGTACTTAATAATACACTAACCACAAAAAGCTAATCAGCATATTAGCCTTCATGTACAGTAAATAAGGCTTTGTTCAAGCTGCACATAAATCAGATTTGTTTTTAAAATCCAGTCTCGGACAGACTACACTTTCATTTTACAGCTGATCAAATCTGATCTTTTCATTCATACAGTGTATTTGATCCCTGGTGTATGTCAAATGATTTTCTAATAGAACAGTAGCTGACACTGAAACTTTGCTCATGTCTATCATGACATTTCTCTCATAAGCGTATTTATGCATATAACGGTATGCAGCTGGGTCCAAAATCACTGACTCAGACATTCACTACATACAAGAAACTATAATGTCACATAATCCACTACATAAAGAATGTGTCCAGAGTGATGGAAAAAACTTTATTTTAAATAAATAAATACATTTAATTATTTCTTGTTTGAGTCTGGATCGAGTTTGTAAACATGTGGTTTGTCTGTTCAGACTACAAAAAACTAAATAAATACACCAAAAAAATCTGCATGTCTATATATATATATATATATATACATACAGGTCCTTCTCAAAAAATTAGCATATTGTGATAAAGTTCATTATTTTCTATAATGTAATGATAAAAATTAAACTTTCATATATTTTAGATTCATTGCACACCAACTGAAATATTTCAGGTCTTTTATTGTTTTAATACTGATGATTTTGATTTTGATCTCAAATAATTAGCATATCATGAAAAGGTTCTCTAAACGAGCTATTAACCTAATCATCTGAATCAACTAATTAACTCTAAACACCTGCAAAAGATTCCTGAGGCTTTTAAAAACTCCCAGCCTGGTTCATTACTCAAAACCGCAATCATGGGTAAGACTGCCGACCTGACTGCTGTCCAGAAGGCCATCATTGACACCCTCAAGCGAGAGGGTAAGACACAGAAAGAAATTTCTGAACGAATAGGCTGTTCCCAGAGTGCTGTATCAAGGCACCTCAGTGGGAAGTCTGTGGGAAGGAAAAAGTGTGGCAAAAAACGCTGCACAACGAGAAGAGGTGACCGGACCCTGAGGAAGATTGTGGAGAAGGACCGATTCCAGACCTTGGGGGACCTGCGGAAGCAGTGGACTGAGTCTGGAGTAGAAACATCCAGAGCCACCGTGCACAGGCGTGTGCAGGAAATGGGCTACAGGTGCCGCATTCCCCAGGTCAAGCCACTTTTGAACCAGAAACAGCGGCAGAAGCGCCTGACCTGGGCTACAGAGAAGCAGCACTGGACTGTTGCTCAGTGGTCCAAAGTCATTCGGAAATCAAGGTGCCAGAGTCTGGAGGAAGACTGGGGAGAAGGAAATGCCAAAATGCCTGAAGTCCAGTGTCAAGTTCCCACAGTCAGTGATGGTCTGGGGTGCCATGTCAGCTGCTGGTGTTGGTCCACTGTGTTTTATCAAGGGCAGGGTCAATGCAGCTAGCTATCAGGAGATTTTGGAGCACTTCATGCTTCCATCTGCTGAAAAGCTTTATGGAGATGAAGATTTCGTTTTTCAGCACGACCTGGCACCTGCTCACAGTGCCAAAACCACTGGTAAATGGTTTACTGACCATGGTATTACTGTGCTCAATTGGCCTGCCAACTCTCCTGACCTGAACCCCATAGAGAATCTGTGGGATATTGTGAAGAGAAAGTTGAGAGACGCAAGACCCAACACTCTGGATGAGCTTAAGGCCGCTATCGAAGCATCCTGGGCCTCCATAACACCTCAGCAGTGCCACAGGCTGATTGCCTCCATGCCACGCCGCATTGAAGCAGTCATTTCTGCAAAAGGATTCCCGACCAAGTATTGAGTGCATAACTGAACATAATTATTTGAAGGTTGACTTTTTTTGTATTAAAAACACTTTTCTTTTATTGGTCGGATGAAATATGCTAATTTTTTGAGATAGGAATTTTGGGTTTTCATGAGCTGTATGCCAAAATCATCAGTATTAAAACAATAAAAGACCTGAAATATTTCAGTTGGTGTGCAATGAATCTAAAATATATGAAAGTTAAATTTTTATCATTACATTATGGAAAATAATGAACTTTATCACAATATGCTAATTTTTTGAGAAGGACCTGTATATATATATAGGTTCCACACATCGACTTGGGATCTAATGAGCATTCTCGGCTTTGGATATAATAGATATCCACTGTTTTACTTAAACTATTGTTCATTTTCTTGAGCAAAGCCTCAAATAATCAGAATAGATCTCATAAAACATAGCTGTAGACGCAAAGAATACAATATGAACTTTGAAGTCATTTATATTTAACTGAAATATGAAATGTCAATTCATCCACCACATGTAGTATAAGACAACACAAGCCTCACACAAAGGTATTCCTTTTTTTCTAAAAGAAAAACTCTCTGACTAAAGTTTAAAACTGCACTTAATTCAGAATGAAATCCATTTATAGCGGTGAATCAGCAGCATTTTGTTTGCCAGACTCAAAACCAGTCTGCCAGAAATTCACAGGACAACAGCTAGTTGTTTACCGCACGGCTTACTTTGGCAGATACCTGTCTGTTCAGAAGAAATAAATCTAAAATGAAACTTTCTGTAGACTAGCATCAGACACACCACCTGTTTCAGTTAATTCAAAAAGGTGTTTGGCCTCTACGTGTTTAGCAAAACAGTAAGAAGTTAAACAAATTATATGTATAAATAGAATTATCCAGTAACCTCTGCTCAAGGAGTGATGTCTACAGTATCAGCTGACAGCGTCAAGGCTCACACCTGTCCAAACCACACAGTCATGCGTCAGTGAACAGCAATTAACAATGACATTAATAACCAGTTTAGTCTCAGTTGTAAATGACCCACCCAATATATGTTTCCAGTACAAACTGTCAAACTTGAATGCCAAAATGTCAGCTAGCCTTAAAACAAGCCTTTCTTCTCTAATTTAGCTAAATTGAGGAAGTTAGTAAAAAAAATTAAAAACTGCAGAGCTGTCTGCCATTTAACAGACTGATCGCCCACAAACTAATCACTAAAACAAACTACTGTAAGACATTTTTGGCTTCTGGATAAATATGAATTACGGCAGGGATTTAAGAAGGGTATGTGTTTAACAACATAGACTGAAATAAAAAAGACAACATCCATTCAACAAGTCAATAACAACAATTTTCAACAAGATGTTGACATGTTTAGTTTGCTGGGGTTTCATGAAGCAACTGTAATGACAATTCCATGTGATGGTGGTTTAAACATTAGATATTAAAGGGGTTATTATGCCCTTTTACAGTCTTGATTTTGTTTTTGGGGTCTACTAGAACAGGTTTTCATGCACACACTATTTTTTACATATTTTACATTGTTGCAGCACCTCTCTTCCAAATCTGTCAGTAACGCTCTGTTTAGTTCCTGTCTCTATGAAGCTTCTCCTGAAAAGCGCAATGTGCTCTGATTGGTCCGCTGGACCAGTGTGTTATGATTGGTCAACCGCTTTGAGCGTGTTTGGGAAATGTCAAGGCCCTTACCATAACCACGAGTTACAACACACCACTAACTCACTCAACCAGGCCTCGCCCCTTTATTTTGCATACGATTATGTAGGAATTACTTAAATGAAGAATATTGTGATGTGTTCGTTTCCGGAAGAAAACCCAAGATTACAGTGGAGGTGTTTCAGGGAGTTCAGAAACAGTGCGCACTTTGGAGTGACTTTGTGCTTTATAACTTTGCAGACCTTTTTCATGCTTAAACAGCAAGATAACACAAATTCAACAGACAATTAAAATGTAAAAAAAGGTAATGGATAGGTAACAATACTAACCTAATCTATCAAATATTGGCTAAATGAATGTTTGTCATCAAACTTGATTTTAAACAGATGAAGTGTTGGTGACCAAGTAGGATGTGTTCCTGGATCAACATCTTGGCCCTGGAAGAACATTCCTTTCAAACAAACATAGTCCTAACCATATTCCCAACCTCAATCATTAACTACCCCTAAAATCAGATGGAAATAATAGTAACCGACCTTGTAATGAGAACAGCATTGTCGTGATGGGCGATTCCATTCTCTGGGATACTGTTTCCATCTCCCTGATGAGAAAGAATGGATTTCTGCCATTTACAGAAGCTGTCTAGAGATTTGTCTGCATGGTGGTTTATCTCCAAGTTGGGCTGCAACATAGAACACCAACGTAACATATCAAACTTGTTTGAGACGACACAATCTGACCCACAGCATTTTAAAATGATGATGTCAATAGAACAAAGGACGCTGCAGTTTGTTGAATTATTATTTTATATAATAAATTATATATTATTTGGCTGGTACAATGTGAATTGTATTACACCCTTCTGTAATGACATCATCTTTGTGGTAGTTGGATCTTTTGGTTGGTTTCCCAGTCTGAGAAGAGTTATTTGACTCTTCCAAGAACAAAAAAAACAAACAAAAAAAAAACATAGACAAACGCCCTGGCTCTCTCGTTTAAGACATTACCGTGAAATCTTTTATAAAGTTTCCCTGAGGGACAATGTCTAGGCATATCTGTTTGAATAACTTTTATCTTTAAAAGTGGTCAGACGATTCATGATTCCATCTGTCTTATTCAGGCCAATAAAACTGCGGACTACTGTGAGGTGTTTCTAAGCTTCTAAAAATACTCTGAGCTCACACTCATTTAATGCCAATGCAGACAAAAGACAAGAACGATGAATAGTAAAGCATGTGCGTGAGACTAGGGAGAAAATGTCACCTAGCATAGCTTAAAGTACTGCTGAAAAACAATGACCTTTTGCAAAACCAAATTGCAGCTGTAAACTGTTTAAATGGTTTGTTTTTGCAGAACAAAAAAAAAAAAAAAAAAATTAAAGGGATAGTTCACCCAAAAAAAAAAAAAAAAAAACCGTTATCATTTACTCATTCTCATGTCATTCCAAACCTGTATGAATTTCTTTTTTCTGTGGAACACAAAAATGAAAAATGTATAGTTTTTTGTCCATCCTTTACAATGAAAGTGGTAAATGGACTCAATAGAGTCAAAAACAACATTGGACCCCATTGATTTTCAAACAGATGAATGCTCTTCAAAATATAATCTTATGTGTTCCAAAGAAGTAAGTAAGTCGTACAGGTTTGGAACAAAATGAAGTTGAGTAAACAATGACAAATTGTCATTTTGGGTGAACTATCCCTTTAAGACTTCTGAATCACATTAACATTAAAACTTTTGCATCACATTAAAACACTGACCTGATCTTCTGTCAGAACAATCAGTCGGGTTACAATAATGTTCACAACGTTTCCAAGACTGGCATCACGGTAAAGTTTGGCAACCTGACCTCCAGAAAAGAAGAAAAGACACAAAGTCAGCCAAATGCTGTTTGAGTTCTTCCGACGTACCTTTAAAAAAGGACTGAAACATGCATTTGAGACAAACACGCATAAGAAAAGCAGGACCAAACTTACAATATTCATTACGGACAGGATGTAGTGCTCGATGTCTTTGCGACCGTGGTAGCCAACCATCATTTTGTCCGCCACAACTAGGGTCTCCACAAAGCGTTCAGAACTGACGGAACGGCGCTGGCGGTGGCCACTCATCGAGCTGTCTCCGCCAGGGACTGAGTAAGGTGGGGTTGCTTCAGGATTGGTATCGTAGCAGGGTGTCCTGTTTATTGTGAGGTCTGGAGAAAACAATTTTTCATCAAAAAGAGATTTATAAGCAGTTCAGTTTTTAGTAAAAACGAGGTTCAGCTGAGCTTTAGAATAGATCTTCACTCAACATTCATGCCGAGGCTGACTTCCAGCCAAACCTGAACCACTGACCATCATTTCCTAACCTGCTATCTATAGCTGTTTATGTCACAATGTGGCCAAATGGAGGTTTACCAACCTGAAACACCACAGCTGAACTCCTCGCTTGGCTTTTGTGGAGAAGGAATGGAAGTCTTTTTATAAATAACATGTGGTTGTCCTTCGTGGTTGACATCACTGAAATTTCTGGATATATTTTTTAATGGCTCTATTAAATATTGCTCGTCCTCTGTGGTTATGACACCATGCTTGATAAGAAAAGAGAAAATGATAAGTTACACAAAAAGCACACAGGAAAAGTAAGAAAATACATTTATTGACAAACGTTGAAATATCCATCTGCAATATCAAGGACAAGGTTGTAAAATAATGCATTTTTATGTATGTATAACATGCTTATCATCTCTACAAATAGTCTCTTAAGTTCATGCTGTTAAAACACATACCAGAACACAGATAATTAGAACTCATATTATTTCAAGTAATTCATATCATTCAGCATTGCAAGCAAATGCAAAAACATGCCACAATACAAATCAATGAGATAAATCACTCAAAACCACCAATTACATAAAGAACAACACCGTAATTACCTGGACAGGAACCAAAGCACACAGATCTGTGCCCTTGAACACCCCCAATTTAACATAAATTCAAAAAGTGCCTCAGAAATGTGTTTGTAGGAAAAAAGAAAAGAAAAAAAAACCTCTGGCATGTTCTCCAAGTCTGTAAAACTCCACAATAAGACCAATTAAATCTTTACAAAGAAATAGCAAACGCTGCACACACAAAACAAAAGCGCAGTTGATATAAGCCGTATGCTGTGTGATGCACAGCGAAAACTGCTGAGGCATTCAAAGGATTGTTTTTCCATTTTTGGTTTCAATAAAATGACTGAGGCAATACAGAAATCTCAATTTATGAAGTAAGGTGACTGAGCCAGTACTTTTGGCTGCAACAATAATAAAATAACATTTTAGCATCACTGCAACTGTCTTGTTCTCCATTCTAACTAAAGGGGAATTATGAGGAAAAGCTAATATTACAGACCTGATAAAGCAGAGATGATTGGAATTTCTCATGTACTACAAACTAAAGCTTTAGTGTCAGTTATCTGGTTGATTTAATAATAGAAGTGGAATATTAAGTTTGCTTTTACTTTCAGAATGAGTTTTGATCCCAGCCATTGGGAAAGATCAAGCCTACATGAGATCAGTTGTGATGCAGATTAATTAACTGGTTGGGGTCATATAGGACTCTCTTATGTGGCCAAAAACGTGAAATGGAAAGATAGATGCCTGGTATGTCTTAAAACAATCTCTATTAAGCTCCATTGACAGCATTTGTGAATAAAAATAATTTACTCTTGTCCCTTAGTTTGTAAAAAAACAAACAAAAAAAAAAAAAACTCAACATCCTGTTTACAACAAGTCACTTACAATGGAAGTGTATGGGGTAAGACAATAGACCAGAATAAATGTTAAAATACACACAGTTTTAGATAGTTTAGTCTAAAGACAAAACAAAAGTGTTAACATACTGCAGGACTTTTCACCCTTTACAGACACAGGGAACTTAGCCAATAGACCACCAATATGAAACAACAGCACATCCCTCTGCAATGTCTTTTCTCATAGATTTTCATAGTATCTGCACTACTGTAAACAATACTGTTTTTGCTTGTTTTTACTGGTTAGCCTGTTAGGTCAGCAGATAGCACCTCCACGTAGATGCTGTAACTACATCCTCCATCTCCATTGACGACCATTCAAAAGTAGCTGTACATTTTGACAAATATAATTTTCATTATATTATACATACCTATAAAGCCAAAACACATTAACTGAATATGAGAATTTTGTATTTATTTATTTCTCGTGAACTAATTGAGCCAAAACAGTCCGTCACAGGACCGATCATACACCTGGTAAAACGCATCTTAATACCAGGTGTTAACAGGGCCATAGTCTAAGGCAAGGACACATTTCATAGTAGGAAGACATCAAGGCACGTCTGAATCCAATGTTAGCTTCACTTCCTGTGAAATAGCTTGCGCTATTTTACTGTAGATCATTAAACTGTTACTCTGCCTCAGAAGTCTGTCTGAAATCAGTTTCGTGAGATGTCTTCATGCACAAACACTTCCTTACAAGTCTGATAAGGCAGCGAGGCAACAAGTCAGCTGCCTAGGTTTTCGGATGCATCCCTGGAGTCCTGCAGAGCTTAGCTCCAACCATAATCAAACACACCTGAACAAGCTAATCATTGTCTTCAGGCTACAGGCAGGTGAGTTTTTCTTATTCAGGGTTGGAGCTAAACTCTGCAGGGCAGTGGCACTCCAGGACCGAAGTTGCCTATCCCTGGTCTAAGGTCATGTTTACACCTGGTATTAAGATGTGTTTTGGTCGATCGGATCACAAGTAGACAAGGGAGACATTCCCCTTTACACCTGGTATTTTAATCCGTCTCTTTTGTTCACTTTCAACCACTTCTGTCCTGATTTCTTCGAGGCGAGGGTCTGTGGGTGGGTAAATGTATGGGTTTTTTTTTCGGATTTTTCGATCTAATGGACAAAATAAGCTCATGCAATTTACATACGAACGCGCTCAGAGATGACGGAAAAACACACGGAGCAGTAACTTTTGTTTCTGCTCTGATAGCCGCAAGACTGAATGCTGTGAGTGCGTGTTAGAAATTGGTGAGAGAACATTGTGCTTGGTACGTTTTTTGTCTTCCAACCAAACTTGGGTTTCAGCCAACAAAGTTTAAATCCTGTCTGGCTAGCGTGCTTCCCATAATGTTTACGCATTAGGACAGTAGGTGGAGAGTAGGTGGTCTTTTGTGGCTGTTCGAACACATTTGACCACATGAGCGTCTACACTACGAAAGCATTCCAGGAAAATGTGTTTTCGACTACCTCTGGAAGTGGCCGAAAGTGGACAAGCTCAAAATGTTTTAGACCATGTTTACACCTGTATGAATTGCTGTGGTAACCAACATTATGTCACAAATACTGCTGAGAGATCCTGAGGTGTATTGAAACTTGTCTAAATATTTTTTTTTTTTGTTAATATTTTGCAATATCCAACTGGTTCAGGTAAAACTCTCTACAGGCTTGCTATTTACTGAACTCCTGAAACTATAGGTCTGCAGAGTAGTTTAGAGAAGGTTTTGTGTTTGCACGCAGACACAGTGACTGCAGGAAATGCCTCAGGACCAGCAGAGCCACTCTAAATTCTCATAGATTTATGCGAGGGTGCTGCTGATACCAGGGTGGAATCTAATATCGAGGCCTGTCCTCCCACATGAACACACCAGTTTAAGGTAATTGCACAGGGCCAGCACTCTTGAGAATTTTCCCCTCAGTCTCTCGTCAAGTTAAAGACACTACATGCACAAATTCTATCAAGGTTGAAGTGTTGGGAAAGTTACTTTAAAATTAAATCTTGCCAAGATACAAGCTACTCATAATTTAAACTACAGTCAAGCTACCATTTTGGAAAAGTAGATAAAGTTAACTGCGTTAAGGTACCTGTGTTAAAGCTAAAGTTCACAATTTGTTGTTCCAAGCATGTATGACTTTCTTTGGAACACAACAGATGATCTTTTGAAAAATGTCTGAATGTTTTTTATTTGTCCATGCAGTGGAAGATTTTCACACAATATGCGTTTATCTGAATTTTTTCACACACAAAAAAAGATGCAAAATGTCATGCAAAGACTCAATAAATTACACAACAAATTATTTCTTTTTTAAGTGACCATCCAGAACCCAGAAACAGATTTTATACATGCTACTTGAGAGTAAGGATGTGCGCAATGACTAATTTCATTAACGTTTAAACAAAAATTTTGCGACCGACTAGTCGACTAGTCCCATTTCTCTGAACATGCCGTGAGTGAAAACGAATACATGCAATCTGAGGTGAAACTAAATGATTTTGTTTTCCGCTCCAGATATACACTTTTCAAAATACTATATTAATTTTAAAATGTAACATTAACACGACGGTAATTTAAACGTAGCCTTTAAATGTACATTTAAAAAAAAAGTAAATGACTAGAATTTCCAAGTTGAATAGCAGCAGCAGTATCGTTTAATCAACTAGTCGAACAGTCTTGCACATCCCTACTTGACAGAGGCATTCAGTTTTTTTTTTATTGCCTTAACATGCTAAGCTGTTAAGCTGTGTAGTATCAAAAGCATTTTAGTTGTTAGTAGTTACAGAAGTTAGTTGTCAAGGCAATTTGAAATGTCACACTAGTTTATACTAGTCAGAGCCATGATCTAATATTACAGTAATCACATCGCATCACAGAAAGCCATGTTTCACAGCAACCGTGTAGTGCGGTTCAGTCAATCAAAGTCCCATCCAGATGAAATGCTCAGTGTGGGATAGGAATCAGCTGGCAACGGGCTTGCAGGTGCAGGAGGGATTCAAGCCCGATGCAGAGAGATAGCTAAGCTAATATTTTGCTGTCACTCAGCAGTCACTTAACAGTGAGCAGAAGCAGCCGTGTACACAGAGACAGGGACATAGATAAGAACTCTGGCAGCAACACACACAAGGTGCTTTAAGCTCTCTTCTCTCTCTCTCTCTCTCTCTCTCTCTCTATCTTTCGTGTTAGTCACACACATGAGGCATGAGTTTCTTGAAGCTGCCTAAGCTTTATTAATGTAATGTAGACACGCTGACTCATTCTGGACGCTGGCCTGAAGCTCTGAAGTTAAACAGCTGAGCAAGATATTGACATGGACAATGAGCTGCATTTTTCAATGTCAAAATCCTGTCTCCTATCTGAGATTAATAGGCTTAATAGACAACTACAAAGAAGTCATCTGTAGGTTGATTTTCAAGAAAGGGAATCAGCTTCCCTGCACAGCAACATAGACTCAACCAATGCTGTGAATGTGGGGAGGGACTATCGGTTTGTCCAACCAATGGCAGAGTGTTCAGGAAACCTGTTTGACAACAACCTTTACTTTTGCAGAATTACACACTTCGGCTATAACTAGATTTTTGCTATGCAGTTATTAAGGTCGTTCTCAGTCTATTCTGAGTCACTGCAATGCGGTAACTTTTTCTAAGGCATTGTGAGTGGTTGAGAGCGCAAAGTAAAGCATTTTTTCACCTATTTCTTTGCCAGATGAAGATCATACGTTCGATCACTAAAAGTAATAGCACATATTCTCGTGGTTTAGAAATATTCATCCACAGTAAGGACAGCATATCAGTCACATTAAAAAGGCTAAGTCAGCAAATATGGGGCCCTTTGAGGAAGTAAACACTTCAGCTGAAGATCTTTAGATATGTGGGCAATAAAATGCAATGCATATTCCACATGTCATTGGCCAGCATGCTTTCATATCCCTGTGTGAATGTACAATTTCCAATCTGTTCTTTTATGCAGAAAACAGTGTCTTTTCCTGAGGTATTTTGGAGAAAAACAGCATACTTACCTTCTCATACACCCACAAGCATGAAGATTTTTTTTAAATCTGTTGTACTCACCAAGCCTTTGCAGTTGCTCAATGCCACTTTTGTAGTGCTATATTGATCCAGTAGATATCCAGCATAGTGGCAGTTATCGACCACTGAATGCTGCCAGTCTAGTCCGTCTTTGCCCCAGTACTCTACTGTGAAATGTTTAGAAACCAGATTGGGGTTGAGTGTCAGGTTCAGGTGAAAGTGCTTGCCGTAGGCTGAGAGTTTGTAAAAAAGCCTGGTCTCAGTGTGGTCCAGCTCAGCCTGGTCCAGTCCACGTCGCCGCCGACCAGGCCTGTAATGTTTCACAGTGTAACTCATGAACTGGCCCCTCTCGTTCACCCGCACTGGTACTGTTAGCTGATAGTGCTCCAGCGTGGATAGGAATTCCGCTTTTTGTTATGGGGAATAAAGTGAAGCAGATAACAGTGAGTAAAACAAAGGAGAGGGTAATCATAGGAAACCAAAAATCAACAAGCAATTTCAGCATTGTATGAGGCAGGTGTGCTCAGAGTAAGGTTTAATTGCTCAGAGGTTGATCTATCACAGCTCAGAAGACTGAGTTTCAGTTACATTTTAATTCTAGTAGCAACTTTGTTTCTGATGTTTCTCTTACAAATCCTTTAGAGCAGTGTTTCTCAACTGGTAGGTCATGACACAAAAGTGGGTCGCAAGTCCATTTTGGGTGGTCACAGAGTGTGTAGTCAAAGAAACAACAACAAAAAAATGTATTTACTTTTATTTTAAAAGACGTGCATGAATGCTGTTGCCTTTTTGCAAAGGCTTTGATCTTCTGTTAGTTCCTATTCCACTGCGCTGCTATAGTTTTTTTTATGTAAACTTGCTAGATGGACGCATTTGTGTCATATATTACCTGTGTGTTTGTGGACTTTTATGTTATTTCCTGTCATGTGTTTTGCTTTGTAGTTCTTTGTAGTTTTAAGTTGATTAGTTCCCCAGGTGTTTCCCATTAACCTCGCCCCCTCGTTATCTTGTTTAGCTTGTCTCTTCTGTGTATAAATAGTGCTTGTGTTCCACTCGTGTTTTGATCAGTCGTTGTATGTATGTGGAAGCATGAGTTCCCCGTGTTTCCCAGCACTGTCATTAAACGTTCCTGCACGTATGGCTCGTTTCCACCAAGCAGTACGGTTCAGTTCAGTGCAGTACAGTATGATTTGGGATGGTAAACTCTGATCCGGCTTGCGTTTCCACCACCAATAGTACCCTTACTTGATGGGCGTGGTGTATACCGGAAAGTAGCGATCAACGTCATTCTCGCGTGAAGAAGAAGGTGACAGTAAACAACAATGGAGGACATACAGCAGCTTTCTTTGAGCAAAGGCTGAAGGCTGCAAGGAAAAACAGCCGAAAATTACCCATTGTGTTGCAACGGTATTGTGTTGTCATTCCCCTTGTAGCACACATAAGTGACGATTCTCTGTCAACCAATAAATGTTCTGCAGTGAGTGTAGCTCCACCCTTTTGGTACTATTGGTACTATTGTGCTAGGTACCCCAATGAAAGGGTCCCCCAAAAAGTGGTGCAGTACGGTTCAGAATTAGGGTACCATTCACAACTTCTGACAATGGAAACGGTAAAAATTGCATAGCGTACTGTACTGTACTGAACCATACCACTCGATGGAAACAAGCCATTAGATCCGTTTCCCTGCCTGCTCATTACACACCAATCATTGTGACCACTGTGTCTTTTGCAGTGTCTCGGGCATGACACGTTATTCTAAAAATGAGGTGCAAAAAAAGATTAAACTTTAAAAAACATCTCTAGACCTTGCAGGGGTTTTTTCCATTCCACTAAGCTGCATCTTGTGTTGTCCTGTTTTAGTATCTGCTGGCAGATGAGGGTATATGTCAGTGTCATTATTCTCTCATTATTTTTGTAACTAGTTGGGGACAGATCACACAGAATGCATTTTTGCAGTCAAAATTAAGAGCATACAGCGTCGTAGTTACAGTGTCAATTACAAAAATGTCTAAAAAGTACCAATAAATTACGTAAGTGGTTTGTTGTGTGTTAGCTTGGAAGGATTTGCATGCAGGTATGATGTTCATTCTATTAATCAGGATCAGTGTCCATTTGTTTTATTAACAGTTCATGTTAGTATTGTGTATTTACCATGGTAACTGTAACCCTAACCCAAAATACCACCAATTCTATATTTTTGATGACTGTGGTGGCTCATACCAACTTACCATCAAGTTTGCGGCCTTACCAATAATACTGTTTACTCATCAGTGTTAATGAAATTCTTACAATTTATGTGAAGCCTATGCTAAGTAAAGTGTGACAATACTTGTGTGTTGTCAACAATTTTTTGAGAAATAAATTTGCTTGGTTCAAATTCCTACAAATTTGGGTTGCGGCTTGATGGCCATGGGAAAATGTGGGTCCCACGGCCAAACCAGTTGAGAACCACTGCTTTAGAGAAATAAAAATAGACATAAATTAATGTGGATATTATAGCTAAAGTAATTTGGTCTTTGAATAATTTGATGAGAAATGTTACATTTATTTTTAATTCTCTTAAATGTCTCAGTTGTTTCTCCTTCACAGCAGTGATATTCAAAAGGAGCAAATGGAGACTTTTGTGTTAGACTTCTGCTTCTCAGATTTCTCTCCCGGTAATCTCACATGTTGCCTCTTGTCGTTTCAGAGTAGATCAACTGTCTCAAACTAGGGTCAGGTTTGAGTAGTTAAAAGTCAAAAGTCTCAATTTGAACTCATAAACATTTTTTATCAAATTCCCCAATGTTTTTCAAGAGCAACACCTGAGAAAGGTGTTAAGATGACTTAAAAGGAAGCATACCTGTAAATGAAACCTCGTTACATCTCCTGATGCTATGCAAGAGCAAAATTTTCCTCTGGACTGGCAAATCTGAGCACAGTTTGAGACATTGTTGAGATCTCTTTTGATATTTAAGACAAAAGGTGAGATTGCTGAGGGGGCTTCAGAAAAAATCAGAAATAGAAATCGCAAGCAAAAATCTCCATTTGCTCTCTATTTTGTCTTACTGATGTCTAAGAGAAACAAATGACATATTAAAAGAGATATTTTACTAGTGTGTTCATAACTCAAACATTGCTCAAGAAATTCTTCAAAAATCAAATCATCGAAATTACGCTACCTACATGATTTTATAGCTCCTGTCTTCGCTGTATGTCAATGATTGTCTCATTTCTCTCAATGAACTTTAGAAGAAGCATCTGAGACAAGCTTGATACTTTACAAGAAAACATAACTGAGCAATAAAAGTTTTCTCTGGGTAGAGCTGAAAGTCTCTTAATGACATCATTGTAAGCAGAAATGAGTTATGGCTTGTCTAGAGTATTTTTTAGAACTGGTATGATATCAGCTGTTACAGCTACAGTCATCACTTTCGGTTAAACTTACCTTGAGAGTTGTACGAAAGGATCTGAGCTTCAGCAGCGGCCAAGACCAGGCTAAATATCCAAGTCAGCGTCTTCCAAAAAATTTCCATAATTTAGGGAAGATCTGACATGGGTGTGGGGGTAGGGGGGTTGGGGGAGGCTACAAGTGGATTAAAGCGATATGATCAATCCAGCTTCGCACCATAACATATCCGTGACAAGCATCCTCGATACATTCGAATCTCAGTTCACACTTAATCCCAGGTTTAAAAGTCTTCCTAAAGGTGAAGTCTCTAGGAAGGACTTGTGCCTGCACCTTTGTCAGCCATGAGCTGGGCAAGAATCCATAAGAACTCTCTTCATGTTATTCCAAAGCAGCGGATCTATATTAGGAGCTTGTCCCGAATGATCCATTTGTTTGCCTGGAAATGAATGAGAGTGGGGGGAAAAAATTGTCAGTGGAAAATTGCCAGTTTCTAATCTTACAAAATGTTCCTAAAAGTTGACTGAACACAATTTTTCAACTGTGTCTTATCAAACATCAAGAGCAGAATGCAATTCCGCAGCTGCAACATCTGGACTTGAACAGGTTTGATCACACACACACACACATAATGGTGAGCTCATAGGTGTTGAGTGGGATGCCGTAACTTCAGGTTATCATTTTCACACCTGCACTTGACTATTAGCTGCTCTGCCTGTTTCCGATTCATGAAAACCTGTTGCAAATAACACGACTGGTGGATGATCAGACTGAAGTTTCACCAACCAGTTTGAGTTTTGCAAGATTTTTGATGTGTGAATGGGATTCACAAGTATTTCTTTAATAAAGTGCAGATGAAATAAAGTTTCATCTGCACTCAAATGCTGCTAAAGCTTTTTCAGAACTACCTTAAGTTTTCTGAGCCATTTTTTTGCACAGGTTTTGCAGTATTATCGTGGTCTGAAGCTGGATGAATCAGTTCTCAAGTTCACACAGGTGTCCTATCAGAGAAACCACAGGTGCAGAACATGATCCACTAACAATTGACATCCAGAAAGTGTCAAAATATTTTCATTTTGAGCAGCATATTTCTATTTTATTATTATTATTATTTATTATTTCTGACACAAAATGCCACTTTTTAAAGTGTGGCTTAAAGGGATAGTTCACAGAAAAATGAATATTCTGTCAACATTTACTAACACACATGTTGTTCCAAACTGGTGTGCATTTTTTTAGAATAAGATATTTTGAATGCTGGTAACCAAACAGTTTTAGTGACCGCTGAATTCCACTGTGTGGACAAAAACACAATGAGAAATTTCCCAAAACATAATTTTTTTATGTTCCACACAAGAAAGTCTTGAGGATCAATCTGTCTGTCTGTCTGTCTGTCTGTCTGTCTGTCTGTCTGTCTATCTATCTATCTATCTATCTATCATAATAAGCACAAGCTTGACTGTATTACAGTACCATTGCTAGACTCAATGTTTCATAGCTCTATGTGATAATAGTAAAAGCAACTGAAGAAGTAACTCACCGGATGAACATCAGATCAAATGCCGGCTTTTCTCTAGAATAGCCACAGAAGAGTCGTCCAGTTCCAACAGATATATCCTATATGTCACCTCCTTTTGCGTGTATTTCTTACTATCGCAGCAGAAGCGGCAGCCGTGCAGACGAACATTCATGAGTTTAATGAAGCGGCTTCTTCCAGACAAGCAGCTCGAGTCTAAAACGTGTCTGACCCAGACAGCTGGCAACTGCCCAACACTATTACACTGACCGCTGAAATAAAAACACAAGCCCAGTGAGAAGACTACAAATGTGCACCAAGGGACTCCTTTTATTTATTTATTTATTTATTTAATGGTTTGATGAAGTATCTTTCATTAATGTTGTCGGTTGAGATAAAGCAGTCACAAAGCGTTACTATTAAAAACAGACTCCGTCATATTATCATGCATTGATATTTTCTATGCAAACTCCACTGGGAATGACCATACTATCCTTCCTGTCTGAAAGACCGTAAGAAATGATAGTTACCGTCTTCATCTTTTTTTGTAGAACACATGCAGACATCTTCATTTGAATCCACTTCAGTGCATTCTTCAGCAAATCTCTCGTTTCGATTCAAGCCATTCTCTACCTCTCATGCCAACAAATGTAGTTGTGTCCTTGTACAGGAACAAAAAAAAGCTCTTCATGGACTCACTGCATCAGCAATGCAATGAAAAAGGCTTGGGAAAAAACTCCATCTTCCAAATATGAAAAAGTTGTTGAATAAGTTTGTGTAACTCAGCTCATGTTTAACTGTTTCCAGCGTGTGTGATGGCTTATTGTTTGGTCTCGTGATCTTTGATTCACCAGAGATGAATAATAACAGTAATGCACATTGGACCGGTGCGCACGCAGGACAGCAGAGCTGATGAGAGACTTGCAGCCTTTAATACTGAAGCCGGATCTGAGCCAGCACTCAAACTCAAACACTGGCAGCACGAGAGAGACGGGGAGGTTCGACATGACGTCATTGCAGATGTGCCTGCCCGGTGCGCGCTCGTTCGGTTCATCAGGTGAAAAGTGCACGCAAGAAGCCGGTAATAACACGAACTTTCAATGAATGATTAATAACAAACATTTTTATGCTTAACATTCAAACCTATCAAGAACACGTCGGAGGACTATACAATTTTTTTTAAGTCATATTCCGAGTCATATGTCATTTTAAAAAGAAAAAAATTCTTAAGACATTCACAATATATGACAATAAACCACATTTCACATAAAAAAAAATATATGGCATAGTCTAATAGACTTGGGTTAGGTTTGTAAAGTCGAG
>RJVU01029436.1:4887131-4904329 GCA_003731715.1 Anabarilius grahami
TTCATTTATTCAATATTTATTTATATGGTGCTGAATTTCATTGTACTAGACAATATTCACATCTAAATTATGCATTACTTCTATTTGCAATTATTAGAAGAAATATTTTATTATTTTCAATTAATAGTGTTTTTAAAAATATAGCAAAGGTATTAAAAATGCAATATATCAAAGGCAGATTGGTGTCTTCTGGTGGGAGTAAATCATTTGTGTGATACACACACACACATACTTTATCATTACTGATTTGCAGATTGTCTCAAAAAATTTCTGTATTTTTTGTATTTCTCATTCATTTCCAAAGCTCACAAAGGAAAACCTTTAGTCTTTTAGAATTTTTTTGTGTATTTATATAGCAAGTTCTACAAAAGTCACCAAGTTTCGTACAATTCTGATGAAGTAAAAAATTCAAAACGTAATTTTTTTTTCCTGTTTAAATTGACCAAATGCCAGCAAAAGGTTAAGAAAGTTTTTATTTATTTATTTTTTTCAGCTTCCATCCAGGCCAGTGCGAATGGATCTATAATCCAGGCGATGCCATCTCCACAGTAGCCTGCTCTGAGAAATCCACAGGGAAGATTTTTGTATACGACGGACGTGGAAGTAATCAACCCCTGCACACGTTTGAAAAGATGCACACCGCGCCACTGTCTCAGATCCGCCTAAATCCGAAATATCGCGTCATAGTGTCGGCTGATAAAACGGGAATGTTGGAATACTGGACGGGGCTCCCAAGCGAATTCAAATTTCCACGGCAAGTGGATTGGGAGTTCAAGACAGACACAGACTTGTACGAGTTTGCCAAAAGCAGAACGTATCCCACCAGCCTGGTGTTCTCCCAAGATGGAAAGAAAATGGCCACCATCGCTGTTGACCGCAAAGTGAGGATTTTCCGTTTCCTCACTGGGAAGCTGATGAGGGTGTTTGACGAATCATTAACCGTGAGTTAGTGTTTTATAATTATAACAATTATATATTCACAGATTTCAAGGGTTAACAAATGCACATTGGAAGAACTTTGAGTAAGAATTTGTCGTCTCTGTGCAATGGCAGATGTTCACGGAGCTCCAGCAGATGAGGCAGCAGTTGCCCGATATGGAGTTTGGCCGCAGAATGGCGGTGGAGCGAGAGCTGGAGAAGGTGGACGGCATCCGACTGACCAACGTCATCTTTGATGAGACCGGACACTTTGTGCTTTATGGCACCATGCTGGGCATTAAAGTCATAAATGTGGAGACTAACAGGTAGAGCATACACAGCACACAATGAAATGCATTTCTTCTATGATGAGCATATTTGTCTTTTTTTTTATTTATTTTTTTTTATAATTCATTTTGATAATTTTTTGGGGGGAAGCAAAAAGGCTACATTTAAACTGTCAGTCCAAATCTGATTATTTGTGTATCTGATTGGAATTTGCTAAATTATTGATGTCCATGTTGTGTATCGCAACTGTTCAGATCCGATTTGTGTGTCCCGTTGTGCTCTTTTGTTTTCCGGAATATCTGCATTGGTTTCTATGACAACTATGCTGCCTTGGTAGATATACGGCAAAAACAGCAACAGCAACATGGAGGGGTTTGCAATACAGTTGTTGTCTTATATTCAACATGACAATGTGTAGCCGCTGCACTGGACTACTGTGTCTTCTGAGGCAGCAGCAGAAATGTAGGAGGCTGGTATGTGCAGCTTTATTCTGCGCTGGCGTCTCCGCTGGTTTCAAAACATGTCTCCATTATTTTCATTCTGCTCGTCTGGCACTTTGCAACAACATAACCTTGTTTCTGCAGCGACTTTCAGCATGTTTCCTGTAAAAATGTCTGACATTTAACTTTTACGTGGTGTGAGAAAGTCACATAAACCACGCTATTTGAACCGTATAAATGCTATTTGAATAGGATTTCACACTTGCTAAATATGATTAGATTCCAATTGGATATGCACAGAAATTGGATTTGGACAGTCTAAATGAGGCTAAAGTCAAATCTGTCAAGGTGGTACAACTGTCCTGATATCATAATGAAGAAAAAGCTTCATTTAAAATAATTAATTTAAAAGTTCTTCAAAAGAAAAGCTTTAGTAGTTTGGTATTTTTTTTATTTTATTTTTTTATAGTTTCTTAAAGCTGCTGTCCGTAACTCGTAACTCCATTTTCCAAACCGTGTTTTTGTCTGAATCATTATGGTACACTTATAATAAGTGTTTATATTCTGACTATTTCAGACCGGACTGGTAGGACCCGCCGCAGAGTATCACACTAACTGCGTGACTCGCCATAGACATACACAGAGAAAAGTAGCTCCGGCTACAATGTTCTTCCGCAAGACGCGTGCAGTTCTGTTTATTAACCGCTAGAGGGCCAAAAATCGCGGATTGCAGCTTTAAATATTTGAACAAACTGATTATTAAGAAGCTAAGATGACAGCATTCGTCTACATCAATACATGAGACATTCTGAAAGTGTTTTACTGTTTGTGTGAACTGTTTTCTCTGTCAAGGTGTGTGCGGATCCTGGGCAAACTGGAGAACATTCGTGTGGCGCAGTTGAGTCTGTTTCAGGGAATAGCCAAGGCCATGCAGGCAGCACCAACCATTGAGATGAAGGCCTCCGACAACCCAGCGCTGCAGAGCTCTGATCCAGACCCCACCATCTTCTGCACCTCCTTCAAGAAGAACCGCTTCTACATGGTGTGATTCCAAAAACTCAATGCATTTCCAATGCTATCCTGAAGCTTTGATTTCTGTATATATTACTACAGTGATTTACTTTCAGGTTATTACAGTGATTTCTGTATATGTTACTATAGGGCTTTTCACACTTGAACTTTGTAAACTCTGTATAAACAGAATCTTGTGTTATCTTGTGCAGCGTTCACGCCATGTTATTACCATAATTACGAGATTACAACACGTGGCGTTCTTTTTTGAGCTGTTCACGTCCTCGGACTCGGAATTTTGCGTTTCTATGGCAATATTATCAACTCCAAAATCAATCTGCAGTGGTCATGTGGTACAAGTCAGAGCTCTCAGTAAGTTAATTTTAAAAGTTGTAATTACAAGTTCTGCTACAAGGACACAAATGCTTTTTACAAGTCGGAATCTTATAATTATGGTAATTCCGACATGTGGCGTGAATGCACCTTTGCTTCACGTTTCAAACTGCTCATAGTTTACCTGGCGTTAAACAAATTCGGAACACAAATTAAGATATTTTTGATGAAATCAAAGAGGTTTTTTTTTTATCCCCCATAGAAAGCAACTTAATTACCGTCATTCAAGGTCCAGAAAGGTACTAAAGACATCGTTAAAATAGTCAACGTGACTACAGTGGTTCAACCTTAATGTTATGAAGTGATGAGAATACTTTGTGCGCAAAAACAAAACAAGAATAAAGATTTTATTCAACAAGTTTGTCTCTCCCCTGCCATTCTCCTACTGTTTACGTTCAGCGCTTCCAGGTTCTACGTCTGAACGCTGGCTCAGTATTGGCCGACACTGTTCATGTGAGGAGCCTGCGACGCAGGAGCTGGCCAATAATGAGCCAGCGTTAGTCGAATTTGTTGAATAAAGTCATTATTTTTGTCCACAAAAAGTATTCTCATCACTTGTGGGGTTTAGAACGACGATAACTCTGGGTTAAGTGCAGTTTGAAAAACCCTTATGTTACTTTCGATTGGTGTCCAGAAGAATCTGACACTCTAGACTCTTAATACTGTATTTTGTTTTTGAACAGTTTACAAAGAGAGAGCCCGAGGACACCAAGAGTGCTGATTCTGACCGTGATATCTTTAATGAGAAGCCATCTAAAGAGGAAGTGATGGCAGCCACACAGGCAGAAGGGCCAAAAAGAGTGTCAGACAGTGCCATCATTCACACCACAATGGGCGACATCCACATCAAACTCTTTCCTGTGGAGTATGTTTTTTTTGGTCATTTTACAGCAGTTCAGTCTGAGACAGTGGTATGTTTATACATTTTTTTTTTGCTTCTCAGGTGCCCCAAAACAGTGGAGAACTTCTGCGTCCACAGCAGGAACAGTTATTACAACGGCCACATATTCCATCGTGTCATCAAGGTATGAGCACATGTAGAGTGTTTAGATGTGTGCCTAAGGATTTTAATGTTTTGATGTGAGTTGAAGAGGTGGCTTCTTGTGTGTAGGGCTTCATGATACAGACGGGAGATCCGACGGGCACGGGTATGGGTGGAGAAAGCATCTGGGGTGGAGAGTTTGAGGACGAGTTCCATGCCACACTGAGGCATGACAGACCCTACACCCTCAGCATGGCCAACGCAGGCCCAGGAACCAATGGATCGCAATTTTTCATCACTGTTGTCCCAACTGTAAGACCATCATATTAGTTTTTTCCAAATTTTTGGGTTGTTGACAAATAACATGGGCTTTTTTAAATGAAACATCAAGATTTAGGATATACACTACCATTTAAAAGTTTGGGGTAGGTCAAAATTTTGAAAGAAGTCTCTCATACTCATCAAGACTGCATATATTTGATCATAAATAAAGTAAAACTGTAATGTTGTGAAATAATATTACAATTTAAAATAACCGTTTTCTATTTTTTTAATAAATTTTAAATGTAATTTATTCCTGTGATCAAAGCTGAATTTTCAGCATCATTACTCCAGTCTTCAGTCACATGATCCATCAGAAATCATTCTAATATTCTGATTTGATGATCAAGAAACATTTATTATTACTAATGTTGAAAACAGCTGTGCTGCTTCATATTTTTGTGGAAACTGTAATAAAAAATTTAACTGAACAAAAAGTTCAAAAGAACAGCATTTATTTTTTAAATAAAAAAGTCTTTTGTAACATTATAAATGTCTTTAAAGTCACTTGATCAATTTAATGCATCGTTTAATAAAAGTAATAATTTCTTTAAAAAAAAAAAAAAACTTACTCCAAACTTTTCAACGGTACATGTGTAAGAGAAAAGTGAAAATTTTAGGGGTTTTTGTTGTTGTTTTAATAGGACTCTGTATTAGTACACATTTCCAAATTTTATTGATTTACATGCTCTCGATTAAATTCTGATTTTGATTTATGGGTGTATTTCAGTTACAATGTCGGATACAAAAACAGATACAGTCCTCAATAACAAAAAAATGTATTATAACAATGTGTTAAATTATTATAGAATTATACTCCTGAGCACTTCAGCTATAATGTGCTGCTGTACTTGTACACAATTTTGTTTTATGTATTTTATTAAAATATTCCATCAAGTAATGATCATTTAATGTTAATTCAGTAACAACTCTGATGAATTATGCAAGTTTTTAATGAAGGATCCATCATACTGATTCAGTTGGCAACACCTAAGTTGAAGAATCTCTTTAAATGATTCAGTAAAAGGACTGGTTCATAAGACTCATTTATTTCTGAATACGACTACACTGGTTGCACTGTTTTTGATTCACTAAAAAAAGGTTTATAAAAGATTTGTTTGTGGATGAATAAGACTACACTGATCAGGCTGCATATTGCATTTAGTATGACTTCTTTTGCCATTGAGCTGCTGCCAGTTTCAGCAGTTGAGGCAGGAAGTCGATAATGAAGTTGTTCAAATGAATATTAAAAGGTTAGTTCACCCAAAAATGAAAATTCTGTCATTTATTACTCGCCCTCATGTCATTCCAAACCCGTAAGACCTTCGTTCATCTTCGTAACACATATTAAGATATTTTTGATGAAATCCGAGAGGTATAAGACTCGTCCATAGACAGCAATTTAATCACCACTTTCAAGGTCCAGAAAGGTATTAAAGACATTGTTAAAACAGTCGACGTGACTGCAGTGGTTCAACCTTAATTTTATGAAGAGACGAGAATACCTTTTGTGCGCAAAAACGAAACAAAAATAACGACTTTATTCAACAATATCTTCTCTTCTGTGTCATTCTCATATGCTGTTTACGTCCAATACTTCCAGTTTCTACGTCAGAACGCCGACTCATTATTGCCCGGCTCCTGCGTCAGCATCACACGCATGCGTTGTGCTGCTCACGTGTGCAGCTTTGGCCAATAATGAGTCGGCGTTCTGATGTAGAACCTGGAAGTGCTGAACATAAATGGTGTATTAGAATGACAGAAGAGATTGTTGAATAAAGTCGTCATTTTTTTTTTTTTTTTCTGCGCACCAAAAGTATTCTTGTCACTCGAACGACATGAGGGGGAGTATTTAATGACAGAAATTTCATTTTTGGGTGAACTAACCCTTTAAGATACTTAAAAAAAAAAAATAAATCTATATTTTTACCCAGCCCCAATTATTCAATTAAGTCAATGTAGTCATAAAATAAATGTCACACTGATGTCACTTCTTGAATGTCATGCCAATTACAATGACTTTGGGGAAAATCATCTCAAATAATTCATTTTGGGATGGCAGTTTGGCTAACAGTTGAGTTAATTCAATTAATTGTTTTCTCTTTCTCTCTCCAATTAGCCTTGGCTGGATAATAAGCACACAGTCTTTGGGAGGACCACTAAAGGTATGGAGGTGGTCCAGCGGATCTCCAACTTAAAAGTCAACCCCAAAACCGACAAGCCATATGAAGACATCAGCATCATAAACATCACTGTCAAATAGATGTACAGTCTCAGCTGTACTCTTGATTTTTATAAAATAAAGTACTTTTTTTTAATAATACTCATTTTCATTAGTGATGTATTATTCAGCTTTGTTTTTAATAGCATAACGTTATGAATGGTTATACAAAAAGCCATCAAATCAACAGCAAATGTGGGTGAGCACTGTGCTTCTTGAGAGGCTTCCAAAACTCACATTAACAACAAAGTCTTTAACAACTTCAGGTCCTCCTGCAATAGGGGACAAGGAAAGTCTTCACACATGCTTTTCATCTAAATACAGTTAGTCAACATTACATGGCAATGAGGAGCAATGTTTCAAACCAAAGGATGGTTCCTAAACCCAACTACTGCAGTTAATCTGTCAAATAATGGAGCGTTTACATACGGACACATTTGCGTTATAAAGTGAAGATGCTAAGAAATGTTTTGTTTCAACAAATCAAGATATAGCCAGTAAGCAGTGGACTGATGAACTAGAAGCAGGTTTACTTTTTTTTTTATCCATGACAACTACAATTCTTTAAAATATAAATAATCAGTAACTTTTTTTTGCCACAAACACATCCATCTCTCCATACATGGTGAAAATACACCTACACCCATGCATCAGTCTTAAGACCACAAAGAACATATCAATAAATATTTACAGGCTCATTTAAAGCCCCAGAAATTCACAACAGCCATAAAAACAGCTGGAGACATTTTAAAAAATGGTATGCCTTAACGTGAATCTCACCAAAAAAAAAACATATGTGGGTCACATTTTACCCCCAAAATCAAAATAAAATTTTTTCTATCATTCAGATTTAATTAACATTGATATTTTCATAACTATTAAGCACATTATACTCCATACAGATGTTTAAATTATAAGTCCCAGTAATGATTTTAATTATTTATTTCAATAAAAATCCATAAAGGCAATACTACCTACCATGTCTAAATACTTTATTTTAAACAACTTCACAATTTATAGTAATAAGAATATGAGGGTATAATGTGCTTGATTGTAATGAACAATGTTATAATGCAAAAACTCAACATTCCTAAACGTTTAATTTTCTTGATTCGAAATCATTTATGAGGGAATCATGACCTCCACATGTTGACAGGTTTTGTGAAATTGACCCTATTGTGTGTAATGTTTGATCAATGGCAATGGATTTGATCACATGACCTTTCCTATGATTTCAGTAGCTAGGGTTAATCTTACACAACAGGCACTTCACATTGCAATAACCATGAACCTGGTGATTGAGCCTAGTTTCATCTTTATCTAAGGGGCTTTGCCTACGATTAAAACATTTAATAGATCTATTTAAACCTTGTGTTGTTTACACACGACACTATAAGGATTTCATGAGGGTGTCTGTACAAAAATGACCAGTATATTTTGCTTAAGCACATCTAGAAATATTTCCGGGCATTAGTAACTATTAGGCGAATGAGCAAACTGACCTTGAAAAGAAGAGCATCATAACCCAGATGTTAAATTTCTGTTTTGACAGAAGGTACGTTAAGTTCAGTTAGTCATGTTCGTTAACTTCTTTTCAAAGGAATAGTTCAGGTTAAACAACTTAATGGACAGCATCTGCAAATATATTTTTTTACCAAACACAATTTCGACTCTCACTTTGTAAAAATAAACAAATCAATTTTTTATTTTTGCAGTAAAGCATTTACAATGGAAGCCTATGGAGCGACCAAAGCAACTACACTTGCCCCATAGGCTTCCATAATAAGTGTCAAAAAACATTTTTATTTACAAACTGAGTGACGGGCTGAAATTATGTTTGGTGGTATCTGGCAGATGAGTCCTCACTTAAAGCACTCCATTTATGTACACCATTGAGCCACGAGAGCACACAGCAGCAAGTCTACTAATGTATGACATGGGTAAACATGAGCAGGGTGACTGTGCAAATGACACGGACAGGCTTGAGTTGTAAGTCATAAGTCTATTGAGTGTGGGTAAGCGTCCCTCAGGCCACATCCAAAACTCCTGCAGCCACCAGCTGGCGTGAGAGCCAGTCCAGCCCCTCATGTAGACCCATACCGCTGCGGGCGTCACAGCCCTGGATGTGCCAGCTGCGGCCACAGCAGAGTTTGTGTAAGCTCAGGAGCTCCGTCATTTCCTCCACGGACACCGCACCAGGAACGTCCTACAGAGAGACGCATCAAATAGTCTTAGTCAAGGGTTCGATTCACAGCGAACACATACACATATTGGAAAAACTTGTTACATGCCATGTAAGGGTTTCTGAATTAAAGCATCTGCCAAATACGGTAGCAATTTATTTTACAGTGTCATTCTTACACATATTACTATAGTAAGTACATGTAGTAACAGTAAATTACAAGCAACTAACCCCAACTCATACAGGTTTGAAACAACATAAGGGTGAGTAAGTGATAGGGACAATACATCGATTCTCAATTCGCGATACACAGTTATTCTGGATCGATTCTGATGTTTTCCGAATGTATCATGATTCTCTCTCGAATTGATTCTGAGCTTAGTTTTTAACAGCAGATGCCACTCTAGGCTAGTATTTAACCGCACACTCAAATGCTCACGAAGAAGAGCGCTGGACAGCGCTTGTGTGTTCGGCTGAGTCATGTAAGTGGTTAAATATACTTGCACTTTGACTCAGAATGCTTTTATGACGCAAAATTAATGTAAACAGCCCACTGTGAACACCCTTGTAATTCGGTTGAACCTTTTCGAACTTTATGAATGATAATTTAGGTTTAAGTGGTGTGTGTAAAGGAATTGGAAGCAGGCAGAGTACGGCTGTTTCTAAAGCACATAGTGCCATCTGCTGTTAAAAACTAAGCTCAGACCCAAGATTTGCGATACATTCGGAAAATATCAGAATCAATACAGAATAATTGTGTCGAGAATCGATCTATTGTCCCAGCCCTAGTAAATGAAGACAAAATTTAAATTTTTGGGTAAACTATCCCTTTAATATAAGGTGCTGGAGAGACCTAAGCAGGAAGCCCTGAAAACGGACACTGAGGTTGTGTTGTTTCTGCTCTGACGCAAGTAACATTGGTTTTGAGTGTGTGCTGCTGGCCACTAACAGAGAACTCTTGCTTGTATACACCAATCAGGCATAACATTATGAGCACTGACAGGAATAACACTGATTATCTCTTCATCACGGCACCTGTTAGTGGGTGGGATATATTAGGCAGCAAGTGAACATTTTGTCCTCAAAGTTTATGTGTTAGAAGCAGGAAAAATGGGCAAGCGTAAGGATTTGAGCAAGTTTGACAAGGGCCAAACTACGATGGCTAGACGACTGGGTCAGAGCATCTCCAAATCTACAGCTCTTGTGGAGTGTTCCCAGTCTGCAGTGGTCAAACGCGGTCCAAGGCAGGAACAGTGGTGAACAGGCGACAGGGTCATGGGCGGCCAAGGCTCATTGATGCACGTGGGGAGCGAAGGCTGGCCTGTGTGGTCCGATCCAACAGACGAGCTACTGTAGCTCAAATTGCTCAAGAAGTTAATGCTGGTTCTGATAGAAAGGTCTCAGAATACACAGTGAATCACAGTTTGTTGCGTCTGGGGCTGCATATCCGCAGACCAGTCAGGGTTCCCATGCTGACCCCTGTCCACCGCCGAAAGCGCCAACAGTGGGCACGTGAGCATCAGAACTGGACCACGGAGCAATGGTAGAAGGTGGCCTGGTCTGATGAATCACATTTTCTTTTACATCACATGGATGGCCGGGTGCGTGTGCGTCGCTTACCTGGGGAACACATGGCACCAGGATGCACTATGAGAAGAAGGCAAGCCGGCAGAGAAAGTGTGATGCTTTGGGCAATGTTCTGCTGGGAAACCTTGGGTCCTGCCATCCATGTGGATGTTACTTTGACACATACCACCTACCTAAGCATTGTTGCAGACCATGTACACCCTTTCATGGGAACGGTATACCCTGGTGGCTGTGGCCTCTTTCAGCAGGATAATGCACTCTGCCACAAAGCAAAAACGGTTCAGGAATGGTTTGAGGAGCACAACGAGTTTGAGGTGTTGACTTGGCCTCCAAATTCCCCAGATCTCAATCTAATCGAGCATCTGTGGGATGTGCTGAACAAACAAGTCTGATCCATGGAGGCCCGACCTCATAACTTACAGGACTTAAAGGATCTGCTGCTAACATCTTGGTGCCAGATCCCACAGCACACCTTTAGGGGTCTAGAGGAGTCCATGCCTCGACGGGTCAGGGCTGTTCTGGCAGCAAAAGGGGAACCAACACAATATTAGGAAGGTGGTCATAATGTTTTGCCTGATCGGTGTATACTCTTGTGTAATCCATGTTCATTTTTTGTTCTTCCTCGTCATTCATTCATCGTCTTGGCTTTATTTTTCATGAAGCTTAATTTTGCTTCTCTTCTGCTATGATAAAGATACATGCAATGCAAGAGTGGATGTTTGTGCATTTTGGGGGCAGAGCAATGAAGCCAGTGTGTTTGTTTGGTGTGATTTCAAACATCAACAGTGTTCAACAATGATTCTCAGAAACCACTTACTGCACCTTTAATATTACTCAGTACTTATTTGTATAATTACACTGTAACAAGGACACCTTAAAATAAAGTGTAAAACCAAACACAAAATTGCATTATTTGTAACTACTAAAATGAATTATGTAATTAATAAAAATGTTATGATTTCACAGACAATCCTTTTAAATGGTGAAATCTTCCAGTTTGATAAAGGAGATTTTTAAAGTATATTATTATTTATTTCTGTGGTGCCATCGAACGTTTGTTTTTTACAAGATGTAATATAAGTCTAAGGTGTCCCCTGAATGTGTCTGTGAAGTTTCAGCTCAAAATACCCCATAGATTTTTTTTTAATTAAATTTTTTAACTGCCTATTTTGGGGCATCATTAGAAATGCGCCGATTCAGGCTGCGGCCCCTTTAATTGCTCGCGCTCCCCGCATATATGGCATATGCAAATATTGGGGGCGTACATATTAATGATCCCGACTGTTACATAACAGTTGGTGTTATGTTGAGATTCGCCTGTTCTTCGGCGGTCTTTTAAACAAATGAGATTTACATAAGGAGGAAGAAACAATGATGTTTGAGACTCACTGTATGTCATTTCCATGTACTGAACTCTTGTTATTGAACTATGCCAAGGTAAATTAAATTTTCCATTCGATGGCACCTTTAAAGCCATGCCAGCATTAATAATAACTATGTTCAAAACAAAAATAACAATAACAAACATTTGTTCACGTCTCACCTGTTTGTTGGCGAAGATGAGCAGCAGAGCATCTCTAAGTTCTTTCTCTGTCAGCAGTTTGGCCAGTTCACTGTGAGACTCCATCAGCCGGTCTCTGTGACAGCTGTCAATCACAAACACCACCGCTGGGACACAAAACAAATGACCAGCTTCAATCATTCACACTCATTAAATGTACAAAGTAATGTGAATTTCATTATCGACAAAGCCACAATTAAGGGAATTATAAACTCCAGAAACAGCAACTTCACAAGTAAGTGAGTGACATGTTACCTTGTGTGTTCAGATAGTAGTGTTTCCATAGTGGACGGAGTTTATGCTTGCCACCCACATCCCAAATGGTGAATTTCAGGTTTTTGTATTCAACAGTTTCGACATTAAAACCTAAAACAGAAATAGAATCCTTTATTATCTAAACACAGGGGCATGTTTTGCTTCTCTTTTTTTTTTACATTTATTCCCGTTACATGATGAGGATACCTATAGTTGGTATGGGCTGCATGAACTCATCTTGCTTCAGTTTGAAGAGAATAGTAGTTTTGCCAGCTCCATCTAAGCCCAAAGTCACAACCCGGATCTCCATCTTTGGACCAATGTGCACACGGTTGTCCTGGAAAAAGACAGACTCATTCATTCAATACGGATACTTTAAAAGCACCTTCAAATGCATCATCACTACATAAAACATGCTAATAACACAACCAGACATGGCAAAGTAATTTTATGTTATAAAAATGCCATATGGTGCAACTGTCCAAAACTTGACAAAGATAATATGCATGAAAAAAATTTTTTTTTTTTGGAAAATAATAAGCAAGTTGTACTTAAGGTGTATGGAAAATGTTACTTTTTACTTGATGGTTACACCACATGAGATGTTTAAGGTGCCATCACATTTACTGCTGTTCAGTAAATTTTCATGGTCAAAATAAAGTAATTTCAATTGCTATCCACTCAATCGTGAATTTCACTTGAGAGTGAAAGATTTCGCAATGGGTTCAAGCTGGTTACACGGATTCACTGTATTCACAGAGCAGATCTTTACACATCACTACACTATTGACCTTTATTTTCACCGAAATTGCGCTAATGTGACCACACCTTAAAAGGTGAAGTATGTAATTTCTGCGACACTAGTGGCATCCAGCAGAATTACAAAAATACAGCATATTTTCAAAATACTTGCAAACAACTCTTTTGAGAGTCGTGCCTCCCCCAACTCAAACATCACAAACAAGCTCTTACTGGCGCTTGTGAAGGCGTGTCTTAACTGATAAAAGTAGGCTGCTTTCAATAAAAGGCCCAACATATTAGGAATAATTTTAGCTGTGTTGCCATGTGTCATGGGAAAGCAATTGAGTAGCCAACACTCTGTCTAGAGATATTTACATTGCAGAGCTTCCGTGTTTACGTCCAATTGCCGGCTCAGTATTGGCCGACTCCTGCATTAAACGCATACGTCGTGCTGCTCACGTTACATTTGGATGTAACCACGGAAGCTCTGCAAAGTAAATAGCGTAGCAGAATGACAGCGGAGAGATGAATTTGTTGAATAAAGTCATTATTTTTGTTTTGTTTTTGCGCACAAAATGTATACTCGTCGCTCCATAACATTAAGGTTGAACCACTGTAGTTACGTTAACTATTTTAACGATGATTTTACTACTTTTCTGAACCTTGAATGTGGTAATTTCGTTGTGTTTGAAATGTTGTTTCAAACGCGGAAAGTTTAAGTCCACCGAGGTTAATCTTCTAACTCCTGACTGCTTTGTCGGACAAAATGGCGGATTCGGCGTTCTGATTGGTTAGATCGCTTGTCAATCAAACTCCAGGCGAAGGTTCAATTCAGTGTCTTCACGGTTACTTTCCCCGTAGGCTACATATAGCAGCTTTCTCTACCGCAAAGGAGATTATAAAGTTATTCTCCCAGACGCTGATGTAGCCTACAGAACAAACATTACATCTGATACAGTTACAGACATATATTGCTCTCGGTTGCTTAGTCACCTTTACTTTATATCATGGCCTGAGCAATGCTGTGTTGTAATACTGGGGTTTCCCTCATATGTCATACTCCAGGATTCTCCAAAAAAGTCTCTCACAAAGAGACAGGCAGCGTGAGCCTCAACAGCGTGAACTTGTTACCAGAAATGCACGATCCATTATCAATTGCTCTTTACACTGAATGTAATAAAATCAGAATCATTCTCGCGTTTCAATGCTTCCCTAGTTATTTTAGGTCAGTGAAATTTTTAATCAGGCTACTTGTCTAGTCGGGCAAGTAAATTTCTCTTTCACTTGCCCCTTCAAAAAAATCTGCTTGTCTTGGTCAAGTGCTAATGTCGAGCCCTGTAATAGTAGTTAGTGATAGTAGTAGACTAAGAGAATGTATTTTAACATAAAAATCTTACATACTTTACCTTTTACATTTTATTAAAATTGGATAAAAATAAACATAACATTGCATTACAATGTTCGTACTGTGTGCAGTGCACTGCTGGGGGCATCTGTTTGTGTGACTAAAGGGATGGTACACTACACTACACTGACTTCAGTTCATATGCATGCAAATTCAAGAGACTGGATACACAAACTCATGCAAAGTTTGCTGTGTACCAAAGTTCAAGTTTTGTGAACTCTGATTTGAGAATTCATATGAAGTGAAGATGTGTGACCAATAGAAGATTGATACATCACAGAGTGATAAAGAACACTAAATTTTAAGCTACAGGTTTGCAGCACTGCAGGAAAGTGGAGTAGGTAGTATATTTTTACATTTTGGGTTTAATTGTATGTGTGAAATGTTACTTTTATGTTACCTTAGTGAAAGTAACAGGGATCCCTGCATCCAGTTGAATGTGGTCGGCCAGCTCTGTAAACTGCTGCTGCTGTTTCTGCAGTGTCTCTAGTAGTCGGTTGATCTCCTGTTTCGCCAAAACCACCCTGCAATCATCCTAGCAAAAAAAAAACACAAAACAAACCAACTCAAATTCCTTGAACTGCCTATGATCCAACTGATTCTGTCATGTGACAGAGTCTGTACCTGCTGCAGTGTTTTCTCGCAGTGCAGACAGGCAGTGGACACTTGTGACAGCAGTATGGTCATGTCCTCCTGCTGCTGTCGAAGCCAGATCAGCCTTTCTCGGACGTGTGCATCCACCACACTCAGAGCCATCTCCTCTTGACGACACAACGTCTCATGTAGATCAGCAAAGTAGGCACGTACGCAAGACCGGGCGCTTTCTGCTGTTCCTGGAACCTGAGTAGATACCAAGATGTGAAGGAAAACTTACTCAGATGCAAATTCATTAGGCGATTACAATCACCCAAAAACACTCATACATGTTCAGTGTGGGCCATGCCCATGCTGTCCTCCACGATCTGCTCTCCTCCTTCAATCTGCTGCACAATGCCCACTAGTTTCCTGGAGTACTCTGACACTTCCTCTGTGAACGTACGGATGCAGTGTGCCATATCCAGGATGGATGCTCGAATCTGGTTGGCTTCACCTTCTAGTACAGCATGCTGGTAAAACATTTTCATGAAAAGAGATCAGGAAACAAGTGACTGAAATTGTGAATAGTAATAGGTAAAAAAAAAAACATCAAATTTGGAATTACCCAAAAATATTTCAATTATCCAATAACAATTCTTAAAATACATCATAACCTTTTTAATCCATGCTTTTTTTTTTGCTATACATTATTTGTAGCGGACCTCCCAATTCTTACCGTTTTTGCGAGTTTCTGCTCACAAAAGGAAACTCGGGTAGGGTAAGAATTGTTTGGTTGACAGCAAATTGATTTGATTCTAGATTAACTCATTTTTATTTGATAAGTAAAATGAAAACAATTCAATTTGATTCAATACAGAGAAGGGCAAATCGATTACATAACCCATAATGAATCGTGTGTTATTTTAGAATCATTGATATATTTATACTATTATATTTTTATCAGTGTATACAATTTTAATACAATATTAATTTTATGTAAACTGTAGTCATTTTATTGTTTTCATAATTTTGCTTCTTTTATTTTTTAAGTATGTCTATTCAGCTTTTATTAGTTTTTTATTTCAATTTTAGTTATTTTAGTACTTTAAAACAAAAATGAGAAATGTTGCTAGATGAAATAAGTACATGAAATTAGTAAATGAAATAAAGTTTTTGTACCATTTATTTTCATTTTAGTTAATATTTATTTTATTTCAAGTAACATTTTTGTACTTGAACAACAGAAACACCAAAACAACTGAATGACTTTTAAACAATGCATCTAAAAATACATTGTTGCTCCATTCCTAAAACTTAAGAAAACTAAAACTTTTCCTAATAGATACTACAAAATTTGGAAGAATCGATATGGGCTTGAAAGAGAATCAAAACTTTGAGAATGAGAATCAAATTGAATCAAGAAATCCAAGCCAATATCTATGCCTAAAGACTAACAAGTGATTTTTAATTGAGTTGCACTGAAGTTCCGTACCTTATGCCCTTGGTGCTTTCCGTACTCCTTGCACACGCAGCACATGAGCGGCCCAGGCTGGCAGCCATCTTCCAGGCAGACAAACTCAATGGCGTGCACCTGGTGCTGCGGGCAGAGCATCTTCTCATGGGGCTTGTCTGCCAGGGGCACACGCCGGTGCTTGGCCAGCGTTCGGGTGGAGTGGGTGAGCTGGGAACACTCGGCACACAGGTGTGTGGCACACACCGTGCAATACATGGAAGCAGTGTGAGTCTCATCCTCATCACAGCGGATTACACACTAATGGAGACATGGCAGAAAAGAAACCCAAATTCATGATAAAATCCCTGTTATTATTTATTGTTAATATAAATACACATTTTAATACTGAAATCACATTTTTCTAACCTCGCCCATGTCACGAAGAGCATCCTCTGACATGCCTGACTGATTGGTGGCTCCATTCTGTAGCCTTTCAAGCAATTCTAACAGGGCAAAGTTCTTCTTTAGGCCCCACACACCTGAGTCTCCTGGAGAGCAAAACAAGGAAATGTTTCTTCCCACTACAGAAAGCCTAAATATTGAATTATACTGTTATTATAAAGAATGGAATGGCAATGTTAAACTCACCCAGCTCTGTGACCTGTCTGTCAAAGGGGCAGCGAACTGCCCTGCCGTGAAGAGGCAGACGGGTCAAGCAGTCGTGACACACTGTGTGTCCGCACAGCAGCAGCCGCGGCACCTTGTCCCCTTGTAGTGAAAACACATCCTCGCACACACCACACTCCAACACCTTTACAACGACATGCATACGTGTGATTAAAATGTATTGATTTATCATTTTAA